>OZ004716.1:35212740-35368622 GCA_963924515.1 Vespertilio murinus
AGGTTGCTAGGGTGGAGTCGGCCAGACCCTCCCCGTTCTTCCCCCTCATTGACCTCCTGCTCGCCTGCAGCTCGGGCCCCGGAGGAACCAGGATAGGAGGGCATCAATCGATGGTCCCAGAGGGGCTGTGTGGCCCGGGAGAGCCTTGTGCCCCAGAGGAGCGGTGGGACCAAAGGGAGCCGTGAGACCTGGGGGGGAGGCGGTGCGATCCAGGGGAGCAGTGTGCCCCAGGGAATCGGTAGGACCCTGGGGATCCGTGTGACCTGGGGGGGCAGTGGGACCAGGGGGAGCCGTGTGCCTCTTGGGAGCGGTGGGACCTGGAGGAGCCATGTGCCCCAGGAGAAACGTGTACCCGGGGGAGCCTTATTCCCCGGGGGAGCAGTGGGACCCGGAAAAGCCGTGTACCCCGGGAGAGCTGTGTGCCTCTTGGGAGCAGTGGAACCTGGGGGAGCCTTCTGCCCTGGGAGAGCGGTGGAACCCGGGGAGCCGTGTGCCCCGGGAGAGCTGTGTGCCCCTTGGGAGCAGTGGAACCCAGGGGAGCCGTGTACCCCAGGAGAGCCTTGGGCCCCGCGGGAGTGATGGGAACCGGGGGAGCCGTGTGACCTGGGGGGGGGGGGACCCGGGGGAGCCGTGGGACCTGGAGGTGGCAGTGGGACCCGGGGGAGTCCCTATGTTCATAGCAGCACAATTTACAATAGCTAGGATTAGGAAACAGGCTAGGTGCCCGTCAGCAGAGGATTGGAGCAGAAAACTATAGTACATTGACACAATGGAATACTATGCTGCTATAACAAAGAAGGAATTCACATCATTAGCAGCAACCTGGATGGAATTGGAGAGCATCATGCTGAGTGAAATAAGCTAGTCAATGAAAGAGAAACACCACATGTCCTGCTCATTTATGGATAATAAGGAATATTATAAATTAATTAACAGAAAGATAGATATAATGACAGTAAAGCAACAAGCAGACTATCAAATGACAGCAGGGAGGGTAGGGTGATCTAGGAGAGATAAGAGATCAACCGAAGGACTGGTATACATGCATATAAGTACAACCAATGGACATAAAATTCTGGGGAGGGAGGGCATGTATGGGAGGTGGGGGGGGGCAATGGTAAGCAATGTATACATATAATACCTTAATTTAAAAAAGGGAAAAAAATAAAATAAAAAAATAAATTATCCCAGGGTTTAGCTATCAACTAACTCCTAGCTTTCAATTCACCCCTTCTGATACTGTATGACTGAGGAATGAGATTTTGCTGCCAAGTCCTGTCTAAATTTTTTTTTATGTGTGAGCTAAATAAATAATCACTGTATTTTAAGTCAAGTTTGGGTTATTGTTATGCAGCAACAAAAACTTGAAAGACTGCCAAAATATGTAAGTGAAAAGGCAGGACACATTTTAAAAATAGAATATACCATTTATGTATTTTAAAAAAGCAAATGGAAAGACTACATTCTATATATGTATATGGATATACTTTCATAACATATATTGTTCCATATATATCCTTGGGAAAATTATATAAATGGATCATTTCCTGATGGATTTGTACCACAACCTGAGAACTGTTTGGTAGACTTGAGTCATAGGCTGTTGCAGGGTTTCATTAGCAGTACATTTCCCTCAAAAACTTAATAGGCTTTCAAATGGGTAAAAGGAGTACCGAAACAAGATGGCGGCCAAGGTAGTCTCCTAAGCTGCCAACTCCTCAACAATTTGGAAAAAAACAACAGCTAAAATCGAAAGGGATTGCACCAGACCCACAGGAAAACTGGCAAAATGGGAAGGCTACAACTAGACACAAAGCAGGATGCCGCTGCTGCCATGTGGAGTTTAAAACTACGGCAAAACCAGACCTGCCAGAGCCGCTGCAGCCAGGAATGAGGGAAGCCAGACCTCGTTCCGCCCCGGGGCCCAGGGAGTGGGCCAGCCGAGCCAGCCGCCTTTGGAGCCAGGGAGCTTATGCAGAGCCTCCGCCGCGCCTTCGGCTCCTGCCCGGACGAGAAGCCTGTTAGCGCGGTCTCCCTGCCTGCAACCATCCCGGCCCGCAGCTGTTCCAGCCTGCCTGTCGTGCTGGTGAGGAGCTGGCGCGGCGCCTTCCGTTCACAGCCCAGGCGATTACTTCCTCCACCACCACATGGTGGGGCCAAATCTTCCAACACTACCGCCATTTGGATTTTAAAACTACAGGGGAAATTGAACCACAGGAGCTACCATCGCTGCCGCACCCACCGCCACACCTGCCACCGCCTCGAATAATAGGAATCCACCAAAAACAGAGCTCACTCCGCCCTGGACTCAGGGAGAGTGTGGCTTCAGAACTTAGCCTCGGCGTCCACAGGAACTCCACTTCTGCACCAAAGGAGACACCATTGAGGGCGGTCTCTCCGCCCGCAGCCATCTTAGCCCACCCACAACCTTCCCAGCACAACCTCCGTGCTGGTGTGGAGATGGCGCGGCGCCTTCCATTCCCGGCCCCGGTGAGTCCTTCCTCCGCCGCCGCATGGCCGGGTTGAAGCTTCCATCTCTGCCACCAGGTGAACTTTAAAACTACAGTGGAAATTGAACCACAAGAGCGGCCGTCGCTGCCGCACCCACCACTGCTGCCGCGAATAAAGGAAATCCACTGAGAACAGAGCTCACTACACCCCAGGCTCAGGGAGTGGGCGGCCTTAGAACTTAGCCTCCGTGTCCGCAGCTGCTCCGCTTCCGCACCAAACGAGACACCTTTGAGGGCGGTCTCCCCGCCTGCAGCCATCTCAGCCCACCTGCAGCAGTCCCAGCCTGCCTGGTGTGCTAGTGAGGAGCTAGCGCGACACCTCCAATTTGAGACCCCAGCACCCCAGAGGGGCCATGTGGCCCGGGCGAGTCGTGTGTCCCAGGGGGCCGTGTGCCCCAGGAGAGCCATGTGTCCCAGGGGAAGCAGTGGGATCCAGGGGGAGGGGCAGTGTGACCCAGAGGAGGAGCGGACTCTATTCATGTGGTTCTGTGTTAGTCACCATAAAACAAGCAGACTGCCAAATGAGGAGCGGATTCTATTCATGTGATTCTGAGATAGTCACCATAAAACAGATTGTCAATAGACAGCGGGGAGGGGAAGGAGACCTGGGGGGAGATAAGAGAACAACCAAAGAACTGGTATGCATGAATATAAGTACAACCAATGAACACAGAACTCTGGGGAGGGAGGACATGCATGGGACATGGGGGGTGGGGCAATGGCAAGCTATGTACACATAATACCTTAATAAAAATAAATAAATTAAAAAAGGAGAAAAAAAGGCTTTCAAATGACTTGCTGCAGTTTACTATAATGCCAAATATCTTGTATAAACAGTCTTAAGCTTGATGATTCTTTTTGATTAACTAGCACTTTTCTCTTTCATTTTACTAGCCTTTTAATTGTCCCAGGCAATCATATTGTATATCCCTAGATCATTAAATATCTCTCACTCTAATAACTATTTCATATCTTTTATTTGAAGCCCCAAATCTCTTAACCCTCATAATATTCATCTATGTTTGCTTACCACTTCATATCATTTAAGGAATCAGTGAAATATTTCACAAGATTTCTTCCAACTTATGTACTAATTTCCCAGTACCTGCATTCCATATTCTGCCATCCTATTGCCAGGAATAAACTTTCCATATTGTCTAAAGGTAATCCTTCATCCACTAAATCATAACCTGTGTGAGGTCATTCCTCCAGTGATTCTTCCTTCTTTTTCCAAAAATCATCTTTCCTTTCTAGTGGACTACTCCAACCACAATACAGAATTGTTATTATATCCCTAATCCTTAAAATGTTCTCCTATTCCTATTGCTCCTAATTATAAACCTATCTCTCTACATCCTTTAGCAGCAAAATACCTCTAAGTAGTTATATCAGTTTTCAGTCATTATCTTTTACTTCTACCACTCCAAAGCAAGCAAACAAATGCACAAACAAAATACCCTTGCTCTTCTCAAGGTCAACAAAAGCTTCACTATAGCTAAATCCAATAGCCAGTTAATAAGCTTCCTATTATATAATCTGAAAACAGTATCTGATAGCATTGATCATCCTTCGTTTGACTCACTTTCATTTGGCTTCTGTGGTTCTATGCTATTAGTTGTCCTTACATCTCACTGATCCTGCTTTAAAAAATACATTTTATTGATTTTTTACAGAGAGGAAGAGAGATAGAGCTAGAAATATTGATGAGAGAAACATCAATCAGCTGCCTCTTGTACTCTTCCTACTGGGGATGTCCTCACAACCAAGGTACATCTCCTTGACCAGAATCGAACTTGTGACCCTTCAGTCTGCAGGCCAATGCTCTATTCACTGAGCCAAACCAGTTAGGGCTCACTGATCCTGCTTTGATATTCTTTTATCCTTGAACTCTCAAGGTGGACCAGTCCTCTATGTTCTTTTCTCTCTCCAGACTCAGGTCCTTAACGATTTTCTGCCTCATGATTTTAAATAACTATAGGTAATAATTAGCAAATTAATGTAATATCTAGAATAGTACAAATTAGAACATCCAAGTGTTTACTCAACATTGTTATTTTGTGTCAAAAAGACAAGCCAAACTTAGTATGTCCACAATTGTACTTCCAATCTCCTCTCCACAAACCTGATGGAACTGTACCTTTCCCTATCTCAGCCGATGAGAACATCTTTCCAGTTACTTGAGCCCAAAAGTTTTGGGTCAATACCCTGGACTTTTTTCTCTTACTCCTGACATTTAACCTCTAAACAAATTTTGCTTGCTCCATCATACTTACCATATATCTAGAATTCAACTACTTCTCACCATTATTGCTACTCTGCTCTGAGCCACTATCATCATTTATATGAATTAATACCATAACCTCTACTCATAGCCAATTAGACTTTAAAATTTTTAAACACAATAGCAATATGTCAGATCATGTCCTCTGCTCAAAATACAAAATTACTTACAAGGTTATCTTTCTTACCTCCTATTTCAATCACCAATCAGCACAAACCTTTACAATATCTCCACTGGTGTTCCTCAAACCCACCAGCAATGCAAGGGCTTTTGCTCTTTTTCCTCTGCCTGGAATGCCCTTCCATTAAATAATGATTTACTCCTTCATCCCTTTAAATCGTGACTCAAATACTCCCTTCTCCATGGTTGACCCTGATGATTCTATTTCATATAGAAGCCTAAATTATATCCCCCTACAGTCCTTTTGAAAATTTCCCTCTATAACATGTATGCTTAAACATACTCTACAATGTATTATTCTATCTTCTCCTACTAGAATTGTTCACTGATATATATCAAATACTTAAAAGAGTAGTTGAAATATTAAGTACTTAATAAATAAGAACATTGGGAAAGCATTTTAAATTATTTTTTTTTTTGCTAACAGATTCACTGCATTTACAAGGATTTTCAATGGTCTCATTTCTTGTTTAAGCTGCCACTTTAAGTTATTGTAAGTGGCTTTAGTTAAAGAGTTTAGCATTTTGAATCCCACAAGGATCAAAGTTTTAAAATTTACCATCAACCTGGATTGAGCACCTACATCTCTCAACAACACAATATCATTTTCAATCTCTGAAAGCACCCTCAGTATCTAACTCTCCATTAGATTTCTTTCAGAGGACATTACCAAATGCAGAAAGCATGTAATACCCACATTCTGAATTGGTCTTATTATTTTCCCTAACATCATAATCTTAATTGGTACAATATATGCCTTGTGAGGTAAAGTGGGAGTCTGACCAAATGTTTTGCATATAAAAACAATATTCAGTTTTCTAGTCTGAGATAGGTAGATCCTCATTCCCTACAGACTTAAAGCAGTGCTACACTTGAAATTTCCTTAGCCACGTGACTCCACATCCAGATATAAAGTTGTATATCCTTAATAATTTTGTCAATAAGAAAATAACAATAGCATCAATAAATAAGTTTATTTTCATTTCTATATAAAGAAATACAGAAACCAGGAAGACCAAAGTTGTGGCTATTATATAAAATCAGCAGAGGTGTATATTTTGTTATTTTGTTTTTTCTGCTCCACAATCCTTTTAAAAATATATATATTTTATTGATTTCTTACAGAGAGGAAGAAAGAGGGATAGAGATCTAGAAACATCGATGAGAGAGAATCATCAATCAGCTGCTTCTTGCACACACCCCACTGGGGATGTGCCCGCAACCAAGGTACATGCCCTTGACCAGAATCGAACCGGGGACCTTTCAGTCCGCAAGCCGACGCTCTATCCACTGAGCCAAACCAGTTTCAGCTGCTCCACAATCCTTAATACCCATTCTCAAAGTTCCCAAAAAACTGCCAGGCTGGGAGAAAAACATGGCGGCTGGCAGGACAGAGCTGAGAGAGGGGAAGTGAATTAGGGTATGAAAAAAAGAGTGTGTGATGTGCTTAAGAGGTGTGTGAGTGAGTGAGGGAAAGTTAAATCATGCAGGAGCAGCAAGGGCAGGCAGAAAGCCTCTCCTTGAAAAGGAGAGACTACTACTGCTGTGGGCACTTCCAGGAGGATGGGACTCCAGAACAGAACTCATGCCATCTTGGGCAGAGAACAGCCTTTTTTAGAAACTCATCAACACCACCAATAAGACAGGCCTTGGAACTGCCCTGCAACCCAGCACCCACTCCAGCCAATATCCTGCTACCCCAGGTGAAGACCTGTGGACCCTGGGACCTCCACCTCTAAATATACACTTTAGGCAGCTCAAGACACCCATGAAAAACACACATGGTGTCAAAAAAAAAAAGCCAGAGGAAAATCATTTGGGCAAAAAGTGAAAAAGGATCCCAAGTCAAATTTATAGAAAATATTCCTTTATTAACTTTTGGTTGAGAATATGTTTGTATATTTTCAGAAAACAACTCCAAGACCACGTGGATTCCTGCAACAGAGAGGAATTGACAGGACTGCTCCAGCCATGAAGACAGAAGAGAAACAGTCCAGAGAGGGACTGACAACGCTTTGCCACACTAGCAGACAGCAGCTGTGTGCCACTGAATGATGCCCAGGACCAAACCAGAGATGGTCGGACCTGCATCACCATTTTTCCACCATCCAGAACTGAAATATCATTGCTACCATGTACACATAAGGAACTGTTTGACATTGAAATTGGGACCCAAAAGAACTGTTGGCCCAGGAAGAAACTCACTGCAGACTGATTTATTTGCCTCTCAGCATAACCATTTACGCTTGTCTCGTTTTCAGTTCTTATAAGTGTATTTTTTATATCACATGATCTCATGCATCTAGGGGAAATAATGAACAACATAAACTGATGAACAAAAACAGACCCAGAGACAGGAAAGCATTGATCATACTGTCAAACCTCAGAGGGAACGTAGAGAAGAGTGGGGGGAAATGTAAACCCAAGTTTTTAAAAAGTTCCCAATAGAAAGATTTATTATGATTATCCATTTCTAAATAATATTCTTGAATTATGGTCAGAAATAGTAGAAAATATGTGTTTTTGGACTTTGTTACAATTCACTTAAAACCTCGTCAACAATCCACTCATTAAACCTACAGTGTGTGTGTGTGTTTTAATACAGTATGAATTTCCTCTTGTAGCATATTGGATGAACTCTAAATAAAAACTTGCTCACATTTATTATAGCATACAGTGCTCCCCATTCAAATAATGGGGGCTAAGTGTTCAGTGGACTATTTCTAAATATTCATTATACTCATAAAGTATCCTCCTCTCATGCAAATTATCTAACACTATAATAACAGCTAATATTTGTGCTATGCTATGTTCAAGGCACTGTTCTAAAAGCTTTACATGGAACAGTTCACATAATAATTTGATAAGGAAGGTATTATTAGAATTTGATAAGGTATTATTAGATTTTCTTACAAATGATTAAAGGTTATCATAACAAATGTCACAAAGGAAACCAACTGATAGAGTCAAAATAATGTTTAAAAAGACATGCAATGGCTGAAGGCCTTCCGATATTTACTACATTACTGTTGATTCACTAAAGTTTAATCAGTTTCTGGTAATAAATTTTTCTACATGGACTACATTATCACTCTCTTTCCCCAAAAAAATCATTGATGTAGAGTTTTATGAGGCAAGTATACTGCCATATTCACATTTTCAGAATTCTTTGATTGTAATGGATTATAGACCATTGAAGTCTCTTTATTAATCACAAATATTCAAATAATTCATATGTAAACTTGTGAGCTATAAGTCAAGTCTGTCCCACATTCCTTATATTTAAAAGATTTCTCACTGATATGAATTCTCTGATGTTGAATTAGTTGTGAACCACGAGTAAAGGCCTTCCCACATTCCTTACATTGATATGGTTTCTCACCAGTATGAGTTCTCTGATGTCGAGAAAGGTGTGAGCTCTGAGTAAAGGCCTTTCTACATTCTTTGCATTCATAGGGCTTCTCACCAGTATGGATTCTTTGATGTAGAGTAAGTTGAGAACCATGACTAAAGGCTTTCCCACATTCCTTGCATTCATAGGGTTTTTCTCCAGTGTGAATTCGCTGATGTTGAGTAAGTTGTGAACCACGAATAAAGGCCTTCCCACATTCCTTACACTGATAAGGTTTCTCACCTGTATGAATTCTCTGATGCTGTATAAGTAGTAAGCCACGAGCAAAGGCCTTTCCACACTCATTACATACATAAGGCTTCTCACCAGTATGGAGTCTCTGATGTTGAGAAAGATGTGAACTCTGAGTAAAGGCCATTCTACATTCTTTACATTCATAAGGTTTCTCACCAGTATGAATTCTCTGATGTTGAGTAAGCTGTGAACCACGAATAAAAGATTTCCCACATTCCTTACATTCATAGGGCTTCTCACCAGTGTGAATTCTCTCATGTTGAGTAAGTTCTGAGCCACGACTAAAAGTCTTTCCACATTCTTTACATTCATAGGGTTTCTCACCAGTATGAATCCTCTGGTGCCGAGTAAGTAGTGACCCTCTATTAAAGGCTTTTCCACATTCATTACATTGATAGGGTTTCTCACCAGTATGAATCCTCTGATGTTGAGTAAGTTGTGAACCATGATTAAAGGTCTTCCCACATTCCTTACATTCATAGGGCTTCTCATTGGTATGAATTCTCTGGTGTTGAGTAAGTTGTGAACCACGGATAAAGGCCTTCCCACACTGTTCACATTTATAGGGTTTTTCACCAGTATGAATTCTCTGATGTTGCATAAGTAATGAGCCACGAATAAAGGCCTTCCCACATTCTTTACATCCATATGGCTTTTCCCCATTATGAATTTTCTGATGTTGAGAAAGCTGTGAGCCACAAATAAAAGCTTTCCCACATTCTTTACATTCATAAGGTTTTTCACCAGAATGGATTCTCTTATGTAGAATAAGTTGTGAAAGCTGAGTAAAGACCTTTCCACATTCTTTACACTCATAGAGTTTCTCGCCAGTATGAAGTCTCTGGTGCAGTGTAAGTTGTGAGTTCTGAGTAAAAGCCTTCCCACATTCTTTACATTCATAAGGTTTTTCTCCAGTATGGACTTTTTGATGTCGCGTTAGTTGTGAACTACGAATAAAAGCTTTCCCACATTGTTCACATTTATATGGTTTTTCACCAGTATGAATTCTGTAATGTAAAATCAGTTGTGAGCTCTGAGTAAAGGCCTTCCCACATTCCTTGCATGCATATGGCTTCTCACCAGTATGAAGTCTCTGATGAAGAATGAGTTGTGAATCACGACTAAAGGCCTTCAAACATTGCTTACATTCATAGGGTTTTTCACCAGTATGAATACTCTGATGTTGAGTTAGGTGTGAGGCTCGTCTAAAGGCCTTCCCACATTCCTTACATTTATATGGCTTTTCTGAATTACATGAGGGATATTGAGATAAGTAAGTATGCTGATTGAAAATAGACATTTTTTCATATATAATCTTTCCTTGCCTGAAATATTCCTTCTGATTTTCCAATGTGCCTCTGACTTCCAAATAATCTCTAGAAATAGACTTCTTAAGATCATAGTTTTGAAGCCAGTCACTCGT
Organism: Vespertilio murinus; assembly: GCA_963924515.1. Taxonomy (NCBI): domain Eukaryota; kingdom Metazoa; phylum Chordata; class Mammalia; order Chiroptera; family Vespertilionidae; genus Vespertilio; species Vespertilio murinus. Next base: position 35,222,781 of record OZ004716.1, read on the forward strand.
TTCCCATTGAAATAATTCTATTTTATAAGGTTCCTCTTTTGGAGGTAAGTAGTTATTTGCACATCTTGAGGACAAATCTGAAAGATTAAAAAAATAATAATAATTGTTCTTGTCATTTTAGAAGAAGTAGAATTTCCATAGTAAAAAAAAAGACTATATAGTAAAATATACAGTATATCACTAAGTGAAAGAAGCCAGACTCCAAGACTACATATTTTAATTATACTTACATGACATCCTATAAAACATCAAACTTTAAGATGGAAAATATGCCAAGTTTCCATAGGCTAGTGAATAGTGAGGGGTTGACAACAAAGGGAAAGCATGAAAGAATTTGTGAGTGTAATGGCTCTGTTGTTTACTATGACTGCAACAGTGGATACACTTTATATGTAGATGGTACATCAGATTTCCTGAAGAACACCAATAAATGTTGAATAAAACATGAAAAACAACCTTCTAAAATACCCCAACTTTCAAGGAAAATAAAGAAGATCCACAGTTGCCGTATTTACTTTCTTCAACTGCCTACCTAAAATTATCTTTTAAAAAAATCCAAGAGCCGAAACCGGTTTGGCTCAGTGGTGGAGCGTCGGTCTGCGGACTGGAAGGTCCCGGGTTCGATTCCGGTCAAGGGCATGTACGTTGGTTGCGGCCACATCCCCGGTGGGGGGTGTCCAAGAGGCGGCTGGTCGATGTTTCTCTCTCATTGACGTTTCTGGCTCTCTATCTCTCTCCCTTCCTCTCTGTGAAATATCAATGAAATATATATTTTTTAAAAATCCAAGAGACAGGCTTTGGACCAAAAGTAGGTAAGAGATTAGAAAAAAATTGACAATATTGGAACCAGCCAAAGCCTGCAGTTCACATGAATGGGGGGAAAATTAATACTCTGGCCTCAAAAGAAAATCACAAGAAAAATCAATACATAGTCTTAGCATTTTAAGAAATTAGACTTTTACAATGAGATGAGGAGTCATTGAAAAATTATAAGATTTAGCATGACAAGTCATGACATCTGTTTAAAAAGGAATCATTCTGTTTGTTTTTTCAAACTAAAAAATAACAGATAATAAGAAAGTACAAAGGCTTGGTGACAGAAGTTAGAAAGCTAGTGCAATAATCCACATGGCTCAGACAAGATGATTATGGAGAAAAGTATGGATCATTGGATTCTGAATACACTTTTAAGGTATAATGAAGATTTTATGATGGACTGAACATGTAATATGGCAAAGAGAAGTCAAGGAAAATAATATTTCACCTGAGCATCTGGAGCAATGAAAGTTCCATTTACAGAGAAGTTCTCCCTGTAACAGGAGCAAATTTGGGAGAGTATCAAGAGTTCGGTTTTGAATTATTTAATATCATAATGATGTGGAATAAACAGGTATATGCATATGTATATGTTCTGAGGAAATATTTGGATTAGAAATGTAAATGTGGGCATATCAGCAAATAGATGACATTTCCTTTTTTAAAAAAATTCTTGTTAATCCTAACCTAAAGGTATGTTTTCCATTGCTTTTCAGAAAGAATAAAAGGGAGGGAGGGAGAGGGAAGGTAGAAAGTGAGAGAGACATAAATATCAACATGAAAGAGATACATTGACTGATTGCCTTCAGCACATGTCCTGACTGGGGGTGGGGTGCAAACCCCCAACCCAGGAACATGCCCTTGACTGGGAATCAAACTCACAATCCTTTAATGCATGGGCCAATATTCTAACCCTCTAAACAACAGTGGCCAGGGCAACAAATAGATAACATTTAAAGCAATGGGATTTAATGAGGTTGAGGCTCTGAATACAGAAAAGAAAGAAAGAGAAGTTTGAGGATTGAACCCTGAGGCATTTCAACATTTATTGATCATGTAGTTAAAAAACAAAACAAAACAGCAAATGAGACAAAGAAGGAGCAGCCAATGAGAAAGGAGAAAAATCAGGAAAGGGTGCAATCCCAGAAGTCAAGTAAACAAGTGTTTTGAGTTTGAGGAATGATCAAATGTGTCAAATAGTGAGAGAGGATGTACACAGTGCTCTCTAATTTAACAAAGGATTTAACAACATGGAGGTTACTAGTAATCTTCACAAAAGAGTTTCTGTGGAGTAATTAATGGGAGCAAGTTCTAATTGAATAATTAAACATAGGGAACATGGAAAAAGCGTTTGAAAGGTTTTGTTATAAACAGTAGCAAAGAGGAGTGATAGCATCATAGCTAGTGAGCAGACTCCTTGATTACTCCCCTTAAGTTTACAAGTCAGACAATTATAATTTTACAAAGAATCTCCTTCTAAACAAAGAAACAAGCCTGAAAGATACACAAATCAGTACCTCTGAAGATGGGTATATTGGAATGAGTAGGTGAGGTGGAATAGGAAAAAGAACAGGGACTGTGGACACAGATGCAGTTTGGCACCCACCACAGTTTCAGTGAGTGTGGTACAGTGGAGATGTCAAGCTGTGGCTCTCACACTATGGCCTGGAACACAGAGGGACAAAAGCACCCTCAGGAAAAAAAGACATCTCCTTTCTTTCCACCGTCCATCTCCTCCCTCCCCCCACATTACTACAGAAACCAGGAGAGGTGGTTAAGAAGTTTAAACAGCACAGTGGTGCCAACAGGGTAATAGTTATTGTTGGTACAGGGACAGAGCCACAAAATCAGATACTTGCCTCCCTTGTTCCACCCATCCCATGGCAGAGCCTGAAAGAGAAAACTAATAAACCCCAAACAATAAAGGGGTGCCAACAGCCATTTCTGGCAGAGAAAAAGAGTCCTTGTTTGAGTACTTACCTTCCTTGCCCAAACAATCCTGTAAAAGACTGCTACAGACAATGAGACACCTCCAAAAACACAGTAGGGACAATGGCCATTATTTAAAAAAAAGAAAAGAAAAAGGAAGTAGTGCTGTGAGCTCACAAAACCATTTCTTAACCATCCCCCACATTCCTCCACCACAGTGGTGCCCTATAATTGAGGCAAACCTGTCAAAGAGGGGACACCCACCATCCTAGTGGATGCTCAGCATTTTCAGTAACCAAAGTGATTGTCACTCCAATGTAATCCCAAAGGCACAAAGAGTGTAGATGAGAGAGAACAAAAATCTAGTAAAACAATATCTAAACAAGAAAAGAGTTCACTACCTCAAATGTGCAGGCAGAGAAACAATCTATTAAGTACACTGAACAAAATGTAACATGGGAGCCAAAAAGCAAAAGTCTTCAGAAATCAAAGTCAAAGTCATGGAAGGCTGTGATTTAATAACAGAGAATCAAGAATGCAGGTATGGGATCTTGAGATGGCTGCCTACAGGAAGGCACACTGCAAAAGGGTGCGTAAGTGAGAGAACAGAGAGTGTGTGGTTGCACAGAGAGTGTTTATTTGTGAGTTGAGGAACAGCTATACTCCAAGGGACTGTTGGGGATTGCCAGATGGGTTTCCCTTACCGGGTAGCCTCCACTGCTGCTGAAATCACTCCTGGAGCAAACAGCTCTGACGTGGAGACTGCACCATCTTCAAAGGGAGAGTGGATGTTATCAGAAGTCTAAAAATCCCAGGAAGCTATAACAACACCCAAGGAACAGCTGTGAACCCAAGAACACCAGACCCCAAGTAAAGTGAATACGTGGACTCGAAGAAGTTCTGCACCTTCTCATGGAAAGGTCAGATTTCACCTAGGAAAAGGTGAGGTTTATGATCCAGGCAGAAGAGTGACCCTTGCACAATGGGAGCTAGAGGACCTTGGGGAAGTCTGCACCCCCAAAAAATTCATGGCCGTTGGGGCTAGTGTGATCCGAGAATGTGGAAGAGGATTCGCAGGGCTGCTAACAGAAGGGAATTCTAAAAAGCAACCCATAGCTGATCTGGACACAAAAGGGCAGCCGGAAAAGTTTAACAGTGTGCCAGAGGCTTAGAGCCAGGGGGAAAAAGACTACACAAACTTGCACGCAATGCAGAGGGTAAAAGTCTCGCACTGACTCTGGCTGTTTTTTCATTTTCTTTTTTCTCTTTAAATCCTTGCTTTTGATTACTAAGCCCAGGACATAGGATCACCCAATTGGGGACACTAAGAGACTGCAGGGGTAAGTTTGTTTTTGTGGAACCTGGGGATCAGAGCGGGGGAATAACAATCAGAGAACCAGTTCTAGGGCAGCCCATTATCCCAAACCAGTATTAAGTGTGACAGGAAAAACAAAAAACTAGCCATAGAGGACTTAAAGACCCGGAGGTCAATCCAGAAACACTGTCACTCAGGGGTTAAATCACAAATTGACTGTTGTGTAAATACAAATAAAGGATTATAACAAACAAAGAAATACTGCCTGCTTGAAAATCAGGACTGTGGCAGGAACACTGGAACTCAGAGAACTAAATACTGTCCTGACTAGGAAACAGGCATGCCAAACAGAACAGTAAAGGAAGTGAATTGACATCACTACTGAACACTTTTATTTTTATTTCCATCTTTTACTTAAGAAACTAATTGTTTTCTTTTTACTCATTTGATTTTGCCTTTCTAATTATTAGATTTTATTTTTAATTAGTATTATTACAACTACTATTTTACCTTTTTTAAAGTGTCATTATATTTTCTCTTTATTTTATTTTGGGATTCGGGTTCTACATTCTATTTTCATCTTTCTTCTAGATCATTTTAATCTATCTCAAGTTTACCTTTATGCCAACATTCTCTTCCTCACTTTTCTTGTCCTGTTTTTGTTGTCGTGTTTTTCTTACCCTATTCCTGCTTTAGATTTTCCCTATTCCTTCTTTTACTCGCTTTAAAAATTCATCCTATTTATATATCTAATTTACAATCCTCTGCTTTAAGTCCATACACACTTATCTTTCTTCTTTCTTCACTATCCAAATTGTTTTCTCTCTACCTTTTATTGTTATTTGCTCAATTGTTGATTATATTGGTTTTTTATGCTTGTTTGTGAGATTATCTCTTTATGGTTTTTTGTTTTATTTTTGTTTATTTTTTGCTTCTGTTTTCCCTCACCTTGCTTGATATTAATTGTTGTTTGTAGTTTGCATTCATCTCAAGGTATTTGTTACTTTCATTTGTTGGGATTAATGGCTGTTATATTGAAGTTTTCACCTCAGATAGTTTTCCACCTCTTCTTTTTTTAAAAAAATATATTTTTTGATTTTTTACAGAGAGGAAGAGAAGAGAGCTAGAAACATCGATGAGAGAGAATCATCCATCAGCTGCCTCTTGCACATCCCCCACTGGAGATGTGCCCGCAACCAAGGTACATGTCCTTGACCGGAACTGAACCTGGGACTTTTCAGTCCGTAGGCCAATGCTCTATCCACTGAGCCAAACCGGTTTCAGCCACCTCTTCTTTTTTATTCTCTTTCTTTTCTCTCTTACATTTTTCCTTTTCTCAATTTCATTTTGCACTGTTTCTCCTCCTCTTTTTCCTTTTTCCTTCCTTCCTTCCATCCAACCATCTCCTAATTCTCTTTTCTCTAGTGGTCACCTTTATTTATTAGTATTATGAAAACATTTGTGTTCAGTGCCTTGTGCATTGTGTTTTGTTGTGTTGTATTTTGTGCCTTTAAACCAACACAGGAGAGAACTACATAACCAGGCATCCAGAGAAGAGAGATCATGGGAAGACAAAGAAACAGCCCACATATGAAAGAAAAGGAAGCATCTCCAGAGAAGGAAGTAAATGAAATACAACCTGTCAGAGAAAGAATTCAGAGAAATGGTCATAATGTGGCTGAAAAGAATGGGAGACAAATTCAACAATATGTGTAAGCCAAAACCAGTTTGGCTCAGTGGTAGAGTGTCAGTCTGCGGACTGAAAGGTCCCAGGTTCGATTCCGGTCAAGGGCATGTACACTGGTTGCGGGCACATCCCCGGGAGGTGGTGTGCAAGAGGCAGCTGGTTGATGTTTCTCTCTCATCGATGTTTCTAGCTCTCTATCTCTCTCCCTTCCTCTTGTAAAATATCAATAAAATATATTAAAAAAATAAAAGAACAGTATGTGCATAGGTGGGGGCCAGCTGGTTTGCCCTGAGGGTATCCCGAATCATGGTGAGTATTCCCTAATCAGGATGGGCGTTCCCTGATCAGGATGGGCATGGGGAGGCCTGGACGAGGAGCATGTGGTGGTTTGAAGGTTGGTCATGCCCTCCAGTGACCCAAGCAGAGGCCCTGGTATCTGGGATTTGTTTATCTTCTATAATTGAAACTTTGTAGCTTTGTGTTGGAGCCAGGGTGTAAGTTGACAAGGTCCTTGCATCTGAGGGGGCTAGCAGGGCTGGCCCCCTACACACACAGTTTTCCCAGACTTGTTTGGATGGCTACTATCAGTAGAATGAGAGCAACCTTTCATGGCTTGCCAAGAAGTCTGTATTTATCTACTGAGATTTATTATACTAAGAAGTTGTCCTTCAGCTCTGTCTCTCCTTTAGAGATAAAGAGGAGCAAAGAAATACACTCCTTTCGACAGACCTCCTAATTAGTGCTTTGTGTATAAAAGGCATTGTGCAGTTAATAAAATTGCTACAGTCCGTCAATGGCTATCTGTAGTCCTCCGGACCCCGCTTTCCTGGCTCTCTTTCTTTTCTCAATTCCCACCTCCCTACCTCAGCCTGGTTCAACCTGCCAGGCTAGCCCTGGCAGCCTTGAGTGGAGGCCTTGGCCAGCCAGGGTGTGCCAAAAGCTTGGCTTCCTCCATTGCCAGGAAAACCCAAGCCACCTGCTCTTTGTGGCTGCAGCCATCTTGATTGGGTTGATTTGCATACTCACTCTTGATTGGATGGGCGTGGCTTGTGGGTGTAGTGGAATAATGGCTAATTTGCATATTACTCTTTTATTAGTTAGTATTAAATAGGATAGAGGCCTGGTGCATGGGTGGGGGCCAGCTGGTTTGCCCTGGTGTCCCAGATAAGGGTGGGGATTCCCTAGGGGTATGGGGTGGTCTGGGCAAGGGGCCTGTGGTGGTTTTCAGGCCAGCCACGCTGTCAGTGACCCAAGTGGAGGCCCTGGTATCTAAAATTTAATTACCTTTTACAATTGAAACTTTGTAGTTTGGAGCCATTTCTTTTGGGCTTTGTGCATCTTCTATAATTGAAATTTTGTAGCCTTAAGTGGAGGCCTGGGCCAGCCAGGGAATGCAGAAAGCTTTGCTTCTTCCATTGCCAGGGGCAACCCTAGCCTCCTGTTCTTTCCAGCTCTGACACTGATGTAATTTCTGTTTGGATTTGTTTACCTTCTATAATTGAAACTTTGTAGCCTTGAGTGGAGGCTTTGTCCAGCAAGGGCAGGCAGAAAGCTTGGCTTCCTGGGAAACCCAAGCCTCCTTCCCGCTCTCTGTGGCTATAGCCATCTTGGTTGGGTTTATTTGAATACTCACTCTGATTGGCTGGTGGGCATAGATGGTGGGTATAGTGAAGTGATGGTTAATTTGCATATTACTCTTTTATTAGGTAGGATGCTCTAAAAGCCCCAGAGACATACAGGGAGTAACAAAATTCACTAACTTCAGGGAGAGAGCTGGAGGGGTAGATGTTGGGACAATTCTCTCTGTGGATAAGTACTAGCAGGCATCACTGTTTGTTTGTTGAGCCTTCCCCAACCAAAGCCATCCCAGTGCAGGAAGGTGGGAGCCAAATCTATGCTTTCCATTAACTTGCCTAAAACCATCCACACTGCCTTGGTGATTTCCAGAGACTCTGGTTCACCCAATTTTCTCTCCTGGCCTGAGCCTCTTCAAGGGGTTCCTTCACATAAACAGCTTATCTTGGATCATGCTGCAAACTCTTCCAAAATCTCTAAAGTACACAAACCTCAAACAAGCAGCTGCTAACTTTGACATACTTTGTATTTTTTTCTAAGTAGCCCCAGGCTATGAGAAGCAGCAACTGGCCTGAACTTGCATTGTAATCCCCAACAGGTGGCCCCAAGCCTGTCATAAGCAATTTCCAGTCTTTACATGGACTATAGGTTCAAATAAGTGGCCACAAATAAAACACAAATGGTGGCTGGGCTCAGCTCACATCATGGTTCTCACCAAATGATCTGAAGTCCAGCACAAGTGGTAGCTGCCATTGGCCTACATAAGAAAAAGCTAAAGGAGTTCATCATCACCTAACCAGTATTATATGAAATGCTGAAAGGTATTCTTTAAGAAGAGGAAGAAGAAGAAAAAGTAAAGATAAAAATTATGAACAACAAATACATATCTATCAACAAGTGAATCTAAAAACCAAGGGAATAAAAAATATGATGAACAATATTAACTGGTGAATATAATAGAATCAGGGGCATAGAAAGGGAGTGGACAATTCTCAGAGAAAAGGGGAATAGGGGTATGGGAAGAGATTGGACAAAAAGCATACATCTATGGATGAGGATAGTGGGGCGGGAGGGGTAATGGCAGAGGGTGGGGTAGGAACCTGGTGGAAGGGAGCTATGGGGGGAAAAGAGGAACAACTGTAATAATATGAACAATAAAGATTTATATAATACAGCTTGAAAAAAAACAACACACATATTAATTTAGTCTACAAGAGACACAAATCAAATCAAAAGACACACACAGACTGTAAGTAAATGAATGAAAAAATATGCAAATGAAAATGAAAGACAGTTGGATGAACCATAATTATATCACACAAAATAGACTAAAACAAGACTGTTAAAGAAGACAAAGTAGGGCATTTCATAATGATAAAGGGATCAATACAAGAAGAGGATATAATCCTTGTATACATCTACTCACCCAATATAGAAGCAACTAAATATATAAAGCAAATATTAATGAACATAAACAGATTGACAGTAATACAATCATACTATAGAACTTAAACATCCCCATTGACATCAATAAATAGATCATTCAGACACAAGAATATCAACCAGGAGAGCAGGGAAGATGGCGGCATAGGTAAATACTTGTATGTGCTGCCTCTCACAACCACATCAGAGCTGCAACTGGGGATCTTATCTGAGACTTGAAAAAACCACAGTTGTGGAGACCACTGAGCAGCTGTGGGGCCCCAATTGGTGCGGACATGCAGATTCCACAAAAAGGTTGGATTTTGCGAAGCATAACGTGGGGTGTCTGCGTCCCATCAGCGGAGGCAGCAGCTGCAGAAGCTGTGGAAGCAGAAGCTGAGGCCGCTGCTGCAGCAGAGACAAAAGCGCATGCTGGGACCTCGGAAATATGTGTCCACAAAAGCCCCCTGCTATGGGGTCTGGCATGATTCGAGAGTGGACGGGGGGGGGGGAGGGGGTCCTCAAGGTTGCTAATAGTTGGGTTCTCCAGGGAGCAACCCATTCTGATCTGACATAGAGGGAGAACATAGGAGTTGGAAAGGTATGCAGTCTGATTGTAAGTGCACACAGTCTGTTTGTAAGTGCGCGCAGACTGGCCCATCTCGCACCTAGGCTGGTTCCCCTGCAACCAGTTGCTTCTGATTACAAAGGAGAGACCACCCAGATTGGCTGGCCCTAAGAGACAGCAGGGGGAAACTGCTCTTCTGGAAGCTGAGAAGCAGAGAGGGGAGAAACCATCTGGGATTCAGCTCCAAGGCAAAATCAGTATTGAGTGCCATAGAAAAAGGATAGAGCAGGCAAAAAGATGGGGACATCAATCCAGAAACACTGCCACCTAAAGGCTGGAGTACAAACTGACTGTGTTTATTACTGCTTTTATTTAATCAAAAACCAAGAAACTAAGAAATCGCCATCTTAAAATTAAGGACTAGCTTACAACACTGAGGAGCAGTGGAACGCAGGGAACTGCAATACTGTCTGGACTGAGAAACAGGCGTGCCAAACAGAACTGCACACTTTTTTTTGCTAATTTTTTAATTTTATTTTCATTTTTTTGCATATTTTACTTAAGAAACGAATTTTTCTCTTTTTTTCCTTGCTTGATTTTACCTTTTTAATTATTACATTTTTAGGTTCAATCAGCATTATTACTACTGCTATTTTAACTTTTTGTTTCCTTTTTGTGTTTTTTAAGTGCCATTTTATTTTCTCTTTCTTTTAATTTGGAATTAGTATTCTTCATTCTATTTTCATTTCTCCTTTAGCATTGTTTAACCCTATCTCAACATGACCTTTACACCATCACTCTCTTCCTAACCTTTCCCTTTTTGCTATCCTGTTTATCTTAACCCTATCCCGCTTTAGATTTTCCCTACTTTTTCTGTTTCCCCCGATAAAATTTCTATCCTACATATCTAATTTCCAATCCCCACTGCCAAGTGCATACACACCCCTCTCTGAGCTATATTAACTAGCAAAAAAAAAAAAAAATTGTTTTCCTCCCTGTCCTTTTGATACTGTTTGTGTCAATGTTGATTATATTGTATTTTTATGCTTTTTAGTGAAATTATTTTGCTTATTCCTTTGTTGTTGCTGTTACTTGGTATTTTTTATTTGCTTTGTTTTTGTTTGTTTTTTATTTTTACTTCTGTTTTCCCTTCCTTTGCTGGATATTAGTGGTGTTGTAGTTTGTATTATTCTCTAGGTACTGTTGCCAGCATTTGCTGGGGTTAGTGGTTGTTCTATTGAAATTCTCTCCTCATATATATAGTTTGTTCCCCTTTTCTCTCTTAGTCTCTTTCTTCTCTCTCTCTCTCTCTCTTCTTCATTTTCTCCATCCCTCTTCTCTTTTTACTCCTCTTCATTCTCTCCTATCCCCTAATTTGCCTTTCCCTAGTGGTCACCTTTATTGGAGGTTATTAATATTGCAAATACATTTCTATTCAGTGCCTTGTGTATTGTACCTGGCTGTGTTGTATTTTGTACCTTTACATCAACGCAGGAGAGAGAGATCTACATAACCAGACATCCTGAAAGGAGAGACCATGGAGAGACAAAGAAACAGCCCACAAATGAGAGAAAAGCAGGCATCACCAGAAAAGGAAGTAAACGAGTTAGAGACAAACAACCTACCAGAGCAAGAATTGAGAGTAATGATCATAAGATGGCTAAAAAGAATGGAAGACAAATTTGACACTATGAGTAAGAACCAAGAGGAAATGAAGAAGCAAGAGGAAATGAAGATGAAAGAAGAAATGAAAAATGACATTACCACTATGAAGAAGTCAATAGAAAGCATCAAGAGCAGACTAGAAGAAGCAGAGGACTGCATCAGTGCGCTAGAAGACAAGATGGAAAAAAATACCCAATTAAAGCAGCTTCTACCATGTTTCCCCAAAAATAATACATCCTCTGAAAATAAGACCTACTTACAGGTTTCCTTCTGAGTGAAATATAAGGCATCCCCCGAAAATAAGGCCCCCAGGCTCTGTCTCAGAATGAAAATTAATTTACCATAAACTGGTAGCTAGGGCTGCCCTGACTGGTGTCTAACAACCAGTGATGTGACGCAGAGACCTGGCGTCACTGCTGTGTGAATGGAGAGAAAACAGCGTGGAAACTTTGTGAAACCTAAACTGCAAGAAGTTGTGACTTGAGTGAAGAATTCATGGGAGAAAATCACTGACAGTTACATTGCAAATGCACTGTCAAGGTAGCGAGCAGGCTACCTTGACAAGAAGTACTCATTTAAAGACAGTGCTATTGCTAAACATGAGAGATTTGGTCCACTGATTCTGAAAGAAATGGAGTCACAAGAAATTCACCAGGAAATTCAGGAATTGGATTGTTATGATGATGTTACAGAAGATGATGACATGATTGTCATTGAATAAATGAGTAAATTCTTGATACTGTAGGATTCCCAGTTTGTCTGGTTAGTGTTGACAACTACCGTACTACCGTACTGTATACAGGTAATAAATTTCCTTTATTTTCATTTAACAATAAATGTGTCCCGTATTCTTCTTCATGAAAAAAATATGACATCCCCTGAAAATAAGACCTAGCACATCTTTGGGAGCAAAAATTAATATAAGACACTGTCTTATTTTTTAGGGAAACAGGGTAGAAAAAAATTAAAAAGCAGGAGGAGAGCCTACAGGAGCTTTGAGACAATACAAAACAAAACAATATTAGAATCATAGGCGTTCCAGAAAAAAAGAAAACTGAGGAAGACATGGAAAATGTATTTCAAGAAATAACGACAGAAAACTTTCCTGAGATAGAGACAAAAAAATCCACACAAATCCAAGATGCTCTAAGAATCCCAAACAAAATGAATCCCAAAAGACAGACACCAAGGCACATTATAATTAAATTGGCAAACACCAAGGACAAAGTAAGAATCTTAAAAGCAGCCAGAGAGACAGAAAGGAACCCCCTATCAGACTAGCAAAGTGATGATCAGCAAGAACCTACAACCAAGAGTACTCTACCCAGCCAAGCTGACATTCAGAATTGAAGGTCAGATAAAGAGCTTCACAGATAAGAAAAAGCTAAAGGAGTTCATCACCACCAAACCAATACTATATGAAATGCTGAAGGGTATTCTTTAAGAAGAGGAAGAAGAAGAAGAAGGTAAAGATAAAAATTATGAACAGCAAAGTGACAACAAATACATATCTATTAAGTGAATCTAAAAATCAAGTGAATAGTCTGATAACAGAAAAAAAAATACTTCATACAACTCAACAAAAGGAACACAAACAATCCAATTAAAGGATAGACAGAGGAGTTAAACAGACACTTCTCTAAAGAGGACATACAAATGGCCAAGATACAAATAAAAAAATTTTCAATGTCACTGATCATTAGAGAGATGCAAATTAAAACTACAATTAGGTATCACCACACACTACCAGAACAATAACCATTAATAACTCAACAAACAACAGCGTTGGAGAGTATATGGGGGGAAAAGGAACCCTAATACACTGCTAGTGGGAATGCAGACTGGTACAACTACTATGGAAAACAGTGTGGAGTTTTCTCAAAATAGTAAAAATGGAAATGCCATTTGACCCTGTGTACCCCTTCTAGGAATGTATCCCCAGAATCCTGAAATATCATTAGAAGAATATATGCACCCTATGGAAAAGGATGCGGAAATAACCAAGTGTCCACGTTTAGATGAATGGATAATGTTGTGACACATTTATCAATGGAATACTATAAAGCTATAAAAAGAAGGATAGCTTACCCTTTGAGACAACAAGGAGTGATCTGGCGAGTATTAGGCTAAGTCAGTGGTCCGCAAACTGCGGCTTGCAAGCCACATGCAGCTCTTTGGCCCCTTGAGTGTGGCTCTTCCACAAAATACCATTTGTGGGCGCACACGTACAGTGCGACTGAAACTTAGTGGCCCATCTGCAAAAGTTGGTTTTCGGCTCTCAAAAGAAATTTCAATTGTTGTACTGTTGATATTTGGCTTTGTTGACTAATGAGTTTGCCAACCACTGGGCTAAGTGAAATAAGCCTGTCAGAGAAACACAAATTATACATGATCTGACTTATATGTGGGATCTAATGAACAAAATGAACTGACACACACAACAGATCCAGAGAAATGGAAGTATGCAACAGACTAGTGATTCTCAAAGAGAAGGGCAGGGTGTGGGGTGGAAAGAAATCAACCAAAGAACTTAATATGCATACTAGTGGCCCAGTGCACAAAATTGGTGCCTCCCCTGCTGGTCTGCTCACCTCCAACTGTCCCCCACTGCCGGCTTGCTCATCCCCAACTACCCCACTGTCAGTCTGCTCACCCCCAACTGCCCCCAAGCCAGCTTGTTTGCCCCCAATTGCCACCCACCGCAGCTGGCCTGACCCCGTTGCCAGCCTGATCACCCCCAACTGCCTCCCCTGCCGGCCTGCTCACCAACAACGGCCCCCCCCCCGCCAACCTGCCCACCCCCATATGCCCCCTCTGCCGCTTGCTCACCCCCAACTGCCCTCCTGCCAGCCTGATCCCCAGCAACTGCCACCCCCATCTCTACCCCCCACCCCCCACTAGCCTGTTTGTCCCCAACTGCCCTCACCTCCTGGCCTGATCTCCCCTAACCACCTCTGCCTGGGCCCTGTCACCATGGCTTTGTCTGGAAGGATGTCCGAAAGGTCTCCTGGTCTAATTAACATATTACTCTTTTATTAATACAAATATGCATAACTCATAGACACAGACAATAGTGTGCTGAAGACATGGGGAGGTGGCAGGAGTGGGGAGGAGAGGGTCAATGGGAGGAAGAAATCTGTATGTAATACTTTCAACTATAAATTTTTAAAATTTTTTAAAAGAAAGCAAAGAAGATCTAGAGGAGGCACAATGACACGAGAACCAGAAGCTAGAGTTAAGCATATTGTGAAGTCATAGAACTCAGGATATTTCCTGACTTAAAGTGCCTTAAAATGTGTATGCTAATAGTCTAAAAAAATATCCAGGAGACAAACTCTTGGGCCTACAAATGGTCATGGATTAGCAATGAACCCCTTTACAAAATCAAGACTATCCAAGGCTTATATTTCAAAGAGGGAAAAAGTCCAGCTGATCTCAAAAGAAAATGACAAGTTATATTTCATTCTTAGCTTAGACTCTCAAATGAAAAAAATGCTATAGATAATTCATCAATACAAAGGAGCCCTCATGTGTGCGAGAAACTGATGAATCAGATCTGTTCCCCAGACAATGCCATTGCTGAATTTATCTACAATAATAAAATCATATGCTAATTATACCGGATGTCCTTCAAGACGAAGCCAGGGCTTCGAGGGAAGCCTGGGTCTTGAGTGCCGGGTGCCTGTGGAAGCCTAGATTAAAGGCCACCATAAGTCCATACAAACAGAGCATAAATTCAAGTCTTGAAAGCTGATCTGCAGGCAATTTAACTGTCTTCTCTTTAAAAAAAAGAAAAATTTTAGACACTTCTCAATTACTGGGAAGAAGCAGGAAAGTCGGAATCAAAATCAGGAAATATAAGCACTATCTACTATAAGAGTAATATGCAAATTAACCATCACTCCGCTATACCCACAAGCAGTACCCACCAGCCAATCAGGAGCAAGTATGCAAATCAACCCAACCAAGATGACTGCAGGCACAGAATGAGCAGGAGACTTGGGTTTTACCGGCAATGGAAGAAGCCAAGCTTTCTACACACCGTGGAGGGCCCAGGCATCCACTCAAGATTACAAAGTTTCAATTATAGAAGAAGTGTACATACAATAGTGTTTAGTATAGTCAGAGTTGTACAATAATCACCACAATGTAATTTTATAACATTTGTATCAACTTGGAAAGAAACCCATGCCTATTAGCAATCCTTTTCAATGTCCCCACTCTTATTCCCCAGTCCATCCCTAACTCCCAGTATTAGACAACAACTAATCTGCTTTCTCTCTATATAGGTCTGTTTGTAGTAGATATTTCATATAAATGGAATTATTCATTATGTAGGCTTTGTGTCTGGTTTCTTTCACTGAGCATTTTTTCATACTGGGGTATGTGTCAGAACTTCATTCCTTTAATGAATAAATAATATTAAATTGTATTCATTCATTCATTTGCTGGTGAATATTTGGGGGGTTTCCACTTTTTTACTATTGTGAATAATGAAGTATACAGCAATTCTGCCTCCAAAAGTTGTGAAAACTGTCAGAGTTCTTTATTTTTTGCCAATCTAGGGTATCTTATCTAATAAAAGAATAATATACAAATTGACCATCACACTGTTATGCCCAGATTTCAAGATCCCCAAGGACCACCAGAGAGCCGAGTCCGATGCAAAAGCAAAGAGCCTTTATTAGCCAGCCAGGCGAGCAACTAGCTGGGTGACTGCTCTGCCATTCTCCACATAGGGAGACTAGAGAGCAACAGTGACCCTTTGTGTAGGACCGCTTTTAAGACCATTAACCACATCCTGTTTTTGCAGAACAAGTAACCCAAGACAAAACAGTTTTTCCCAAGCAACGTCAGAGTCATGCCACTGACAACCATGTTCACAGGGTCATCCTGTTCTTCAGAAAGCTGACAGTGATCTATGAAAGAAGGCCTATGTGCTAGGAAGGGACTATAAGACCGTATCTCAAGGCCTGGCCTGGTGTCAGCACTGACAACTCTATCTGGGGCATAGTTCCCGGCCTCTCTAGAAGCATGCTCAAAAATTCCCATTCTCCAACAATACCAAGACACAAGATGGCCAATGCCATGTGATCTAAGATGGCTGCCCCCATGTGGACACAAGATGGCCTGCAGGAGAGGGCAATTGTGGGAAGTTAGAGGGGACCAGGCTGGCAGGGGAGGGCAGTTGGTGGGGGACAAGGCCTGCAGCAAAGTACAACGGGGGGTGGGGGGCAAGCCTGCAGGGGAAGGCAGTTGGGATTGACCAGGCCTGCAGGGGAGAACCAGTGTTTGTGGGGGGGGGGGGGGAGTGAGTCGAAACAGGCCGGCAGGGGAGGGTAGCTGGGGGCAATCTGGCCAGCAGGGGAGCAGTTAGGCACCGATCAGGCTGGCAGGGGAGTGGTTACGGGGTGATCAGGCTGACAAGCAGAAGCAGTTAGGGGCAATCAAGCAGGCAGGAAAGCAAGTGGTTGGGAGCCAGCAATCCTGGATTGTGAGAGGGATGTCTGACTGTACGTTTAGGCCAATCCCACGGGCAGTCAAACATCTTTCAAAGGGTCCCAGATTGGAGAGGGTGCAGCTGGGCGGGACACACACACCCATTGCACAAATTTCGTGCACCAGGCCTCTAGTTCTATAATAAAAAGTTTTTCTAGCACACTCATTCAATGTGAAATACAAAGTTCTTAAAATGTAATATTCAACTACAAAACACAAGTGAGAATGTGCTTATTTCAATGGTTTGAGTACACATGAATTGTTAGTGAAATGCATTGATCCATCCTATCCTATATAATAAAAGGGTAATATGTAAATTATCCCCTCAACCAGAGTTCCACCAAAGTTCAACCAAGGGGCAGGCCAGACTGCTAACCATTCTCGGCCCCTCCCCCCCAGCCGGCCAGCCAACCACCCATAACCCCTCTCATTGGCTAGCCCTGCCACTGATCATCTTCCCCACCCCCAAAACCTGATCAGTGGCAGAGACAGCCAGCCAATCTCCTGCATCCCCTTCTCCCAGCCAACCTGGCCTGATTGGCCCAATCAGGGCAGGCGGGCCAGACCCCACCCCATAAAGTCCTGCACTGGGTCTCTAGTTACTATATAAATAATATAAGCTCTTCTGATGTAAAAAATAAAATAAAAATAAATCTGCACCTATTTTAAAAAATATTTAAGCTCCTTTAGCAGATCTAAATTGTAACAACAAATAGCAAATTTAGCCCCTAAATCATTAGGGAGATAGGAAGGAAGACAAAAGGAAGATAGGTAATTATATTTTAAAGATAAATGTGCCATATATGAAACTATCTATGTCTGCCTCTAGTGATTTAAAACCATTCATTTGAGAATAAGAAGAAATTCAGTTTATTACTTAAGGACAACCTTGAAATAACATCATATAAGGAGTTAATTCAAAGATAGATCCTAAAATACTATGGCATATTCTTACCTAGTGACACCAAGTTACTATAGTTCTCCAACATCACATCTCTGTACAAATCCCTTTGAGCAAAGTCCAGGCATTCCCACTCTTCTTGAGAGAAGTCAATGGCAACATCCCTGAACATCACCAATCTCTGAAATAACAAACATAATACTAGGAGTGGATATAAAGAACATAAACTCAAAATGAATTTTTAAACTTAAAGATGTGAAACCATAAAAATCTTAGAAGAAGCCATAGGCAGCAAAATAGCAGGCATTTGTTGTAGCAATATATTTAACAATACAGCTCCTAGGACAACGGAAACTAAGGAGAAAATAAACAATAGGACTATATCAAAATAAAAAGCTTCTGCACAGCAAAAGAAACCATCAACAAAAAAAAACAAGAAAGCACACTGCATAGGAGAACATGTTTGCCAATGTTATCTCCGATAAGGGTTTAATCTCCAACATTTACAGGGAACCCATACAACTTAACAAAAGGAAAATAAACAATCCAATCAAAAAATAGGCAAATGACCTAAATAGACACTTTTCAAAAGAGGACATTCAGAAAGCCAAGTGATATATAAAAAATATGCTCAAAGTCACTAATAATCCGAGAGATGCAAATCAAAAACAACAATCAGGTACCACCTCACACCTGTCAGAATGGCTATCATCAACAAATCAACAAATGACAAGTACTGGGGGAGGATATGGAGAAAAAGCAACCCTCCTTCACTGCTGTTGGGAATGCACACTGTGCAGCCACTGTGGAAAACATTTCATGAAACATTTGATGAAACATGGCATTTCATCAAAAAATTAAAAACAGAACTCCCATTTCACCCAGTAATACCAATTCTAGGAATATATCACAAGAAAATAGAAACAACAACCAGAAAGAATATATGTACCCCCCTGTTTATAGCAGCACAAATTACAATAGCTAAGATTTGGAAACAGCGTAAATGTCCATCAGCAGATGAGTGGATTAGAAAACTGTGGCACAACCCTGACTTTTTTGGTTCAGTGGATAGAGCATCCGCCTGCAGACTGAAGGGTCCTGGGTTTGATTTCAGTCAAGAGCACGTACCTTGGTTACGGGTACATCCCCAGTAAGAGGTGTGTAGGAGGCACCTGATCAATGTTTCTCTCTCATTGATGTTTCTAACTCTCTATCCCTCTCCCTACCTCTGTGTAAAAAAATCAATAAAATGTATATATATTTAAAAACTGTGGTATATGTGTGCAATGGAATATTATGCTGCTAAAAAAAAGAGTAAATTCTTATCATTTGCAATAGCATGGATGGAACTGGAGAGAATTATATTAAGTGAAATGTGCCAGTCAGTGAAAGAAAAATATCATATGCTCTCACTCACTCATGGATAATAAATAACATTATAAACTGTAGGCAGTGGCTATAGGGTTAAGCCTTGGACTGACCTGTTGGCAGAGCCACAAACAAGTCCCAGCTTAGAGGGCACAGCCCTCTTAGCATAATTAAGCTTGACCTTATGACACCCCCTAGATCATATCTGGGTAGCTAATGGACTGTGGGAGGTACAGCAAGTACTGCCAAAACAAGTGAAACTCACAAGAACATTGTAACTATGGTGACCACTACCACTGGCTATAAAATAAAGGCTTAGCTTGCCATTTGGATCTTTTTCTGTGGCCTTAGCCAAGCACAGGAAATCCACCTAGACCCAGTTATTTTCTTTGTCTGTCTTTTCTTCAATCCTTCACCACCCTCCCTCAGGCTTTCCCAGCACAATAAACTGATTAACAAAAATAGATACAGAGGCAGAGAAGCATCGAACAGACTGTCGATGACATGACAGCGGGAAGGCTGGGAAGGGTTTTGGGGGAAGATAAGAGATCAACCAAAGGATTTGTATTCATGCATATAAGCATAACCAATGGATGCAAGACACTGGGAGGAAGGTGAGGGCATGTGACAGGGTAGTGGAGGCTAGGGGATGGTCAGTTGTGGAGAGAAAAAAAAGGAGACATATGTACTACTATTAGTAATACTTTAAACAATAAAAAAAGAAATGAAAATAAAAATACACACACACACACACACACACACAAAAAAAATTATTTTCAAAGGAGGGGGAGATGATGCAGAGCTCTTAACCATAGAGATAACAGAACAAACATGCTAGGAAGTATCTCGCATGGATGACACTACAAAAATTGGTGCTTCTGAAGTGACAGCATGTTCTTTTTTATTCTTGTTGCTGTAGCCATTTCCTGAATTTAGAACAACTCATTATACACATAGTCTAGGAATTAATGAAGTTAAATAAGTAAAATTAATTTTAAAATGCAATGTCCCAACTAAATGAAATAGCATACAGAAGCACCCTGTACAATCTGTATCTTGTATATCCTACCTACTCAATAAATGAAAGTTTTCCTTTTAATTTATTATTTAAGAAATAAGAGTCCCTGACACCCTGCCCACCCAATTAGCAGGGCCATTTAAGCCACTTCCAATAGATTTTCTATAAAAATTGCCTGATTGGCTCATGCTGTGGACTTTCCTAAATTCGCTCAAACATTCACAGCCCCAAACAAGCAGCATCTGACCTCAACATGCCAGGTACCACTTGCTAAGTGGTCCCAGACCTGGCACTAGCAGCAGTCAAACTTCGTTCACACCTTGATTTCTCCTAGGCATCTCCAAGTAATTTAAAACCATTAATTTGAGAATTACTGCCTCTAGTAATTTAAATCCATTCATTTGAGAATAAGAAGAAATTCAATCAATTACTTTAAAAGAACCTTGAAATAACATTGTATAAGGCACAAGTAGCACCCATTTGTAGGTCACTTTGTAGCTCATGCCAAGTAGCCCTGGACAAGCAGCTAACCTTGGTCTGAAACTTCCAAAAGGACCCAGAGCCAGTGTGTGGCCAGATTCATACTAAACTGGAGTACGACCCAACAGTTTCCATGAACAACAAGGAGCATACTTGGCGGGTACCAGAGGCCACTGAGGCAAGTTGTACTCTGTGGGGTCAGCCACTGCACTGTAGTTCCTCCACTGTAGTCATGGCTGGTCAATCCCATTCCTCTGATATACCAACAACAATCAGGGAAGATACACCAAAGGGAGGCTTGGGTTTCCCCGGCAACGGAGGAAGCCAAGCTTTCCACACACCCTGGTGGGCCCAAGCCTCCACTCAAGGATACAAAGCTACAATTATATAAGGTAAACAAATCCAAACAGAAATGGCGGCAGCCATGGAGTGACCAGGAGGCTTTGCTCTGCTCCAGGCTACAAAGTTTTAATTGTAAAAGGTAAGTAAATTCCAGATACCAGGGGGTGTTGGCTGGCCTGCAAATCACCACAGGCCCGTCGCCCAAGCTGCTCCATGGGAAACCCCACCCTGATCCCGGACACCCTTCAGGGAAAACCAGCTGCCCCCAGTCCCCCTTTTCCCCCCCACCATCCCCACCCCGTGCACCAGGCTTCTATCCTATCTAATAAGAGTATTATGCAGATTGCCCATTTTTTTAACACTCAAGATGGCTGCCCACATGTGGACAAAGATCCTATCCCTATATGGACACAAGATGGCCACCACAAGATGGATAGCAGGGGAGGGCAGTTGGGAGGGACCAGGCCTGCAAAGGAGGGCAGTTGAGAGGGACCAGGTCTGCAAGGGAAGGCAGTTGGAAGCAATCAACACTGCAGGGGAGGCGGTTAGGGGTGGCCAGGCCAGCAGAGGAAGGAAGTTGTTGAGGGCAAACAGTCTGGCAGGGGGGCAGTTAGACATCGTCAGCCTGACATGGGAGTGGTTAGGGTGATCAGGCTGGCAGGCAGAAGCAGGGTCAATCAGGCAGGCAGGCAGGCGAGCAGTTGGGAGCCAGCAGTCCTGGATTGTAAAAGGGATGTCTGACCCACCGGGATCAGGTCTAAACAGGCAGTCGGACATCCCTAGAGGGGTCCCAGATTGGAGAGGGTGCAAGTTGGGCTGAGGGACATCCCCCGCCCCCGTGCACGAATTATGTGCACTGGGCCTCTAGTAGATTATAAAGAGACAAAAAAGCACCCAGCAATCCCACTTGCTTGTATTTATTCAAAATAACCAAAAACGCTAATTCAAATATATGCTTATTGCAGCATTATTTACAACAGCCAAGATATGGAAGCAACCTAAGTGTCCCTCAATAGGAGTGAATGAATAAAGAAAAAGTGGTCTCTGGGGAGGGAGGGCATATATTGGGGGGGGGGGGGGCAATGATAAGCTATGTATACAGATAATACCTTAATAAAAAAAAAAACATACAAAAAAAAGAAAAAAAAAAGAAAAAAAAATAAATAAAGACTTAAAAAAACAAAAAAAAAAAAAAGAAAAAGTGGTACAAATATACAATGGGATATGACTCAATTATAAAAAAAGAATGAAACCTTGCCATCTGCAATAACATGAATAGACCTAAAGAGTTTTGTGCTGAGTAAAAAAAAAGTTAGACATTGAAAGAAAATTTTCATATGATTTCTAAAAAACAAAATAAATGAACAAGCAGAACAGAAATGGATTCAAAGAACATTTTGACGGTTGACAGATGGAAGGGAAATTAAGAGCATGGGTGAAAAAGATGAAAGGACTAAGAAGTACAAATTAGTTACAGAATAATCATGTAAAATATAACATAGGGAATGTATTCAAAACTTGTAATAACTATGTATGGTGTCAGATGGGTATAAATTTTATCAGGGTGGGCAATGCCTAAAAGGTATGTTGTACACCTGAAACTAATATAATATTACATATCAACTATAATTGAAAAAATATATATTAAAATATAAATAAGAAAAGTAATCGGGTAAATGTTTCTGTAAAATCTTCTATCTATCATAAAATAATATTTGCAAAAAAATAAAGAATATATTAAAACCAAGTTTGTTGTTATATCAGAATATTACATCATAGGCATTTTCCTTGTTACTAATAATTTAGTAAGTATTTTTAATAGGCTGCAGAATTGCTCCAAATAATCAATATATTTTGATTTAATGACATGCATATTTGAACACTGTAGGTTATATAAAAATCTCATAAGCATTTTTGCTTCGGGGAATTTATAATTCTCAACAGCTTTTGCATATGAATGATGAACTTTCTTGTTATTATTAGTCAAGATGATGAACATAATGAACATGACTTTTTCTTGTCTTAAGCAACATAAAAGTGGAAAATATTTTTTAAAAAAATATATTTTATTGATATTTTACAGAGAGGAAGGGAGAGAGATAGAGTGCTGGAAACGTCGATGAGAGAGAAACATCGACCAGTTGCCTCCTGCATACCCCCTACTGGGGATGTGCCTGCAACCAATGTACATGCCCTTGACCGGAATCGAACCCGGGACCTTTCAGTCCCCAGACCGACGCTCTACCACTGAGCCAAACTGGTTTTGGCAAAAGTGGAAAATATTAATTCAAACTTACACATTCAAGATTAACACACAATACTGAATCTCAAAATCATCTATATTATGGATTTCCAGGGAAGATCCATGATCTCTTTGTATTCACTCCTTAATCATAAAGCTCACAAAGCCTGGGCTTTTGCAATTTATGGAGACTGAGCAGAGTAAAAACTAACTCCTACCTTGCTTAACCGGGAAGTTTAGGTCTAAAGAGTAGATCAAAGTTTTCTCAGATGTGGTACCATTTAACATTCTTCTCTATCTTATAAAATCAGGAAATTTTCTTTTGCTGTATCACTCAGTGATTCTAGTTAAAGATGTTCAATAGATTAGTAAATAAGGATATGAATATAGGTTAAATTAGAAAGACATACTTAAAGATGACACTATCTATAATAATAAAAGCATAATACGCTAATTAGATTAGTGTTGCCAA
Organism: Vespertilio murinus; assembly: GCA_963924515.1. Classification (NCBI taxonomy): domain Eukaryota; kingdom Metazoa; phylum Chordata; class Mammalia; order Chiroptera; family Vespertilionidae; genus Vespertilio; species Vespertilio murinus. The sequence goes on from OZ004716.1 coordinate 35,246,080, forward strand.
ACAGCAACACTAATGCCTGTTCGGACGACCTTCCAGATGAAGCCAGGGTAGTGAGGGCTGAGGCAGCTACCACGGCTGCAAGGGCTGAGCCCCTTGCACAAATTTTGTGCATCAGGCTTCTAGTCATTTATAAGAATGGAATAAACTGGGGAGCATATTCCTGAGTGAGGTCAGTTAGGAAGCTACAGAAATACGGAATGCATATATGTACATACTATGTAAAAACAAAACATGAGCCGAAACCGGTTTGGCTCAGTGGATAGAGCGTCGGCCTGCGGACTGAGAGGTCCCAGGTTCGATTCCGGTCAAGGGCATGTACATTGGCTGCGGGCACAGCCCCAGTGGGGGATGTGCAGGAGGCAGCGGGTCGATGTTTCTCTCTCATCGATGTTTCTACTTCTCTATCTCTCTCTCCTTTCCTCTCTGTAAAAAATCAATAAAATATATTTTTAAAATAAATAAATAAATAAATAAATAAAAACAAAACATGAAAGGAGAAAACACCAAGTTACCTGAGCCATGATTTTTATGGCTGTATGAAATGATTAATCCTCTCCTGGATTCCTATCTTGGAGAAGCACAGCATCTGGAAAAGGCAGTGCTGGAGAGGAGAAAATAGAACCATAAGACCATGCTCTTCACAAAACACCAAATGAGTTATGTTAGAATTACCTTTATTGCTCTCCTCTTCCTGTTACTTGCTCCCATTCCCAAATTACACACTAAGCATGAGGATACAGGTGATGGTTCATACCTCTGTCAAACTCAGTGCTCTCTCTATTATATAGATAGATAGATAGATAGATAGATAGATAGATAGATAGATTAGATAGATAGATATCTATAGATTTATCTATATATCTATATCTATATCTAATCTATATACATATATCACTCTATCATTCCCAAAATAAAACTTATGGATAACAACATATTTACTTACACATTATGCCAAAAATGGATAAGGACCAACTGTTATATTTCAGTATAATAATGATCACACACAACTACAGAAGGCACAAATGATTAAATGCTTACAACTAAATAAAATGAACAAATTTAGATTTATAATGATGATATTCAACTAAGTATTGTTGACATATTTTTATGAATACCATTTTGAAAAATAGTGATATACATATATTAAGTATGTGTATACACAAGTAAATGTGTAGAATAAATTAAATTTGTTATCTATAAATTAAAGCTTCTATAAGTGTGCTATTCACAGGTCAAACGTCACAAGTAGTGTTACCATTAGTGCTGACACTTTTAAAAGTTGTTTTTAAACATCTCAGTAAATTTCTGAAGAAAACCAAGTTTACAAGATGATAAACTTTCTCAAACAAACTGGCATTCTTGATTTAGCAATAATACTAAAGTAGATAAATCTAGACATGTGACAAAAATGCTCTATGTAATTCCAGATCCATCTACACTAATAAAAGAGAAAAATGCTAATTGACCATACGTTTGCTATGCCCACAGCCAATCAAATTGAGTATGCAAATTAACCCAACCATGGAGGTTAATTTGCAATGCTGTTGCTGATTGGCCTGGGTCCCAGGAACATCCTCTGGACCAGGCTGCTCCTAGCCTGTAGGCCCATAGGCCCTGATCCGTAGGGGCCCCAGAACGGCCCCTGACCACTTGGAGTCTATGAGTGCAAAGCAATGCTTGCAGCCAATTGGGAATGTTCCACCACCAAGAGGGAGTTTAGGTCCACGCCCCCAGCCTGAGGTCTCAAGCTGGCAGTGGCATGCACACCTACACGGACACAGCGATCAGGCTCACATACCCAGCCTGGGGTCTCAGGCTAGCAGCAGCTTGCAGACCCATGCAGCGATCCCCTCCGGGACCAGCCTAGGTTCTCACCCACTGAGTCACACCAGCCAGGCAGATATTGAGGAATCTTAAATGTTTCATACACACACACACACACACACACACACACACACACACACACTCTAGAGGCCCGGTGCATAAAATCTGAGGGGGGTGTCCCTCAGCCCAGCCTGCACCCTCTTCAATCTGGGACCCCTCGAGAGATCCTCTCACAATCCAGGACTGCTGGCTCCCAACTGCTCGCCTGCCTGCCTGCCTGATTGACCCTGCTTCTGCCTGCCAGCCTGATCACCCTAACCACTCCCATGCAAGCCTGATGATATCTAACTGCTCCCCTGCCAGCCTGTTTGCCCCCAACTTCCTTCCTCTGCCAGCCTGACCACTCCTAACTGCCCTCCCCTGCAGGGTGATTGCTTCCAAGTGCCCTCCCTTGCAGACCTGGTTCCTCTTAATTGCTTTCTCTTGCAGGCCTGGTCCCTCCCCAACTGCCCTCCTTTGCTATCCATCTTGTGGTGGTCATCTTGTGTCCACATGGAGGCAGGATCTTTGTCCACATGTGGGCAGCCATCTTGTGTGTTAAGAATGATGGTCAATCTGCATATTACTTTTATTAGATTGGATAGAGGCCTGGTGAACTGGAGGGGGGGGGGGCAGCTGATTTTCCCTGAAGGGTGTCCCAGATCAGGGTGGGAGTTCCTGGGTGTGGGGTGGCCTGGGTGAGGGATCTGTGGTGGTTTGTAGGCCAGCCACGTCCCCCAGGCAACCCAAGCAGAGGCCCTGGTATCTGGAATTTATTTACCTTCTACAATTGAAACTTTGTAGTCTGGAGAGGAGCCAAGCCCCCTGCTCAATCCATGGCTGCAGCCATTTTTGTTTGGTTTTATGTATCTTGTATATTTGAAACTTTGTATCCTTAAGTGGAGGCCTAGGCCAGCCAGGGCAGGTGGAAATCTTTGCTTCCTCCATTGCTGGGGGCAATCCTAACCTGCTCTCTCCAACTCCCTGGCTGCCACCATTTTTCTTGGGATTTATCTTCTATAATTAAAACTTTGTATCCTTGAGTGAAAGCCTGGGCTGGCTAGGGTGTGTGGAAAGCTTGGCTTCCTCTATTACCTGGGAAACCCAAGCCTCTCAACTGCTGTGGCTGGTAGCCATCTTGGTTGGGTTTATTTACATACTCGCTCTGATTGGCTGGTGGGTATGGCTTGAGTGTAGTGATGATTAACTTGCATATTACTCTTTTATTAGGTTAAGATTTTATTGATGTTTTACAGAGAGGAAGGGAAAGAGATAGAGAGCTAGAGACATCTATGAGAGAGAAACATCGATCAGCTGCCTTCTGCACAGTCCCCACTGGGTATGTACTCCCAACCAAGGTACATGGCCTTGACTGGAATTGAACCTGGGACCCTTGAGTCTGCAGGCCATTGCTCCATCCACTGAGCTAAACCAATTAGGGCTGTCCAATATGTTAAAGAAAAAACCCCTATCTAATAAAGAGGCATCTGGGGGTGACCAGGCTGTCAGAGGAAGGCAGTTGGGGATGATCAGGCCGGCAGAAGAGCAGTTAGGCATTGATCAGTCTGGCAGGGGAGTGGTTAGGAGGTGATCATGCTTGCAGGCAGAAGCAGTTAGGGACAATCAGGCAGGCAGGTGAGCAGTTGGGAGCCAGCAGTCGAGGACTGTTAGAGGGATGTCTGACTGCTTGTTTAGGCCCAGAAGTCAAAAATCCCCCAAGGGGTCCCAGATTGGAGAAGGTGTAGGTTGGGCTGAGGGACACATGCCCCCGTGCACGAATTTCATGCACCAGGCCTCTAGTATAATTATAAACTTATTTTTTTCCTCAGCTGTGGTTTTTTGTTTGCTTTGTTTTTTTGCAGGTATTTTACTTTGTGGGCTTTGTTTTGTTGTTGGTTTGTTTCTTTAAGGTTATTTTTGCAAGTATTTTATTTTTTAATAATTCTTTATTGCTGAATGTATTACATATGTCCCCATTCTTTCCCAATTGACCACCTCCAGCCTCCCTCCTGTCCCCCCGCTCAGGCCTTCCACACCCTACTATGTCCATGGGTTATGCATATATGCACACAAAGTCTTTGACTGATTACCTCCCATTCAGATACATTCATATGGTTCAATGTATCTGAATCCACTGTTAGTTGGTGAATTTTGTTAGTTAGATTCCACATATGAATGTAATCATGTGATAATTGCCTTTCTCTGTCTTATTTCACTCAACATGATACTCTCCAGGTCCCAACATGTGGTCTCAAAGAGTTGAGAGATCCTCCTTTTTTTACTGTTGCATAATATTCCATGGTATAAATGCACCACAGTTTTTTTTATCCACTAGTCTACAGATGGGCACTTAGGCTATTTCCAGATCTTAACTATTGTAAATGATGCTTCTGTGAACATAGGGGTGCATATATTCTTTCTGATTGGTGTTTCAGATTTCCTAGGATATATGCCTAGAAGTGGGATCACTGGGTCAACTGGCAGTTCCATATTTAATTTTTTGAGGAAACTCTATACTCTACTGTTTTCCATAATGGTTGCACTGATCTACATTCCCACCAGCAGTGTACTAGAGTTCCCTTTTCTCCACATCCTTTCCAGAATTTGTCATTTGGTGAAAGTTGTGAGGTGATACCTCATTGTCATTTTAATTGCATCTCTCTGACAATAAGTTACTGTGAGCATTTTTTCATACCTCTTGGCCATCTGTATATCCTCTTTGGAGAAGTTTCTATTTAGGTCCTTTGGCCATTTGTTAATTGGGTTGTTTGTCCTCCTTTTGGTAAGCTGTATGAATTCCTTATATAATTTGTATATTAACCCTTTATCAGCTGTATCATTGCCAAATATGTTCTCCCATACAGTGGGCTCCCTTTTCAATTTGTTGATTATTTCTTTTGCTGTGCAGTTTTAGTTTTGATGTAGTCCCATTTATTTATTTTCTCTTTACTTTCCACTGCCCTAGATGTATCTGTAAACATATTGTTATGTGAAAGGTCTGAGATTTTGCTGCCTATTGTTTCTTCTAGAATTTTTATGTATTTTTATTCGTTTTCAGTTTATTCTTGTGTATGGTGGAAGTTAGTGATCTAGTTTCTTTTTCTTTTCTTTTGCATATATCTGTCTAATTTTCCCAACACCATTTATTGAAGAGACTGTCTTGACTCCATTGTATGTTCTTGCCTCCTTTGTCAAATATTGAACGTAATGGCTTGGGGCAATTTCTGGTGTCTCTGTTCTGTTCCATTGATCTATATGCCTGTTCTTGTGCCAGTACCAGACTATTTTTATATGGTGACTTTGTAGTATAACTTGAAATCTGGTATTGTGATTCCTATTTTTTTTTTTCTTTCTCAAGACTACTTCCTACACCTATTCAGGACCTTTTTGATTCCATATAAATTTTGAAGAGTATTTGTTCTAGTTCTGTAAAATATGCTGTTGGAATTTTAATAGAAATTGCATTGAATATGTAGATTGCCTTGGGTAGTATGAAAATTTTGATGATGTTGATTCTATCAATCCATGAACACAGAATATTCCTCAACTTGTTTATATCTTCTAACTGTTCAACATCCTGTAGTTTTCTGAGTACAAGTCTTTTGATTCCTTGGTTAAGTTTATTCCTAAATATCTTCATTTTTGTTGTTGTTGTAATAAGTGGGATTGTTTAGTTTCTCTTTCTGAGAATTCATTATTGGTATATAAAAAAAGCCATCAATTTTTGGGTGTTGATTTTGTATCCTGGTGCATTGCCAAATTCATTTATTAAATCTAGCAATTTTTTTGGTGGAGTCTTTAGGGTTTTCTATGTACAAAATCACATCATCTGAAAAAATGAGTTTTATTTCCTCCTTGAGAATTTGGATGCCTTTTGTTTATTCTTCTTATTCTATGGCTGTAGCTAGGACTCCCAGTACCATACTGAATAAGAGTGAAAAGAGTGGACATCGTCTTGTTTCTGCTCTTAGCGAAAATGGTTTCAGTTTTTGCTCAATGAGCATAATGTTCACTATAGGTTTGTCATATATGACCTTTATAATATTGAAATATGGTCCATTACCACTTCACTGAGACTTTTTATTAAAAGTAGGTGTTGAATTTTGTCAAATGCTTTTTCTGCATCTATTGACATGACCAAGTGACTTTTGTCTTTCAATTTGTTTATGTGAGGTATCACATTTATTGTTTTGTAAATAGTGTAGGAGCCTTGCATCCTTGGAATAAATCCCACTTGGCTGGTGCCGGAAACCAAAACCTAACATTGTCACTCGTAGTAAAATGTAAAGGGAACTGGATAACCTTAATGGCTCTGAAAGGTCAGAGCTATTGACTCATTGACTCTAGGTTGAGTCACCAATGATAAAATGTAAAAAGAGCTGGCTAACCAAAACCAAACATTGTCACTAGTGATAAAATGCAAAAAGAGATGGCCAACCTCAATGGCTCTGAATGGTCGGAGGTATTAACTCATTGTCTAGTTGAGATAGTGGAGTTTGAGGCAACTTTAATTTGTTAATCACATGTAAATTCTTGTTGATTTTTCTGTTGCTGAAAATTTTCCCGCCTAAGAGATGTCCTTGTCTCAGAATCTCAATTAAAGGAATGGTAAAAGGTCAGAGCAGGAGGTCAGTCTTCCCGCTAGAGGTGGACTCCCCACCTGGCCCCCATTTTCCCAAATTAACTCTTTTCCAGTCTCTTCATTTTAGTGTGTGGCCTTCTTCAGAAACCATACCCTGAGTGGGCCCTGAACCACGCGGGTTGTGTTAAGGGATCCCACATCTGGCACCTTCAACTCGGGACTGCTGGAGGAGATGATATTTCTCGCCTAGAGCGAAGGAGGAATAATACACAGAGAAAAGGTGTGGAAAGGTACAGCGAGAAAAGGTGTGGGAAATTCAGCGAAAAAAGGTGAGGGAAATTCACCTCACTCAAAAGCCCACGGCCAGCTGCAGAGTCACGAACTGTAAGTAGGGTGGGAATGTCTTTTTCAATGATGCTAATGGGGAAGAATTATGTTATAAATATAAAGTAAACTTTATTATAGAATTTTGGTTTCTATGCTTAAAGAATGCGGTTTATTGTGCAAATTAAAATCTTAGTTTGTGTTTGGAATTTAAAATCTGTAATAAGAAATGAAACTTCCTTATTGAAACCAATTCTGGTGCGGAGAAATTCAAAGGTGGCAGGAGAAGGCAAGCCTATCTGCTCTCCTACAATGAGATTACTGAATGCTTTGTTTAAAAATTATAAAGTGCCGAAACCGGTTTGGCTCAATGGTAGAGCGTTGGTCTGCGGACTGAAAGGTCCCAGGTTCGATTCCGGTCAAGGGCATGTACCTTGGCTGCGGGCACATCCCCAGTGGGGGATGTGCAAGAGGCAGCTGGTTGATGTTTCTCTCATTGACGTTTCTAGCTCTCTATCTCTCTCCCTTCCTCTCTGTAAAATATCAATAAAAAATATTAAGAAATAAATAAAAAATAAATAAAAATTATAAAGTAACTTGCAAAATAGGTGTTATCTTGGCCAAATTGGGTGTTAGTTATTACTTCAGAAAGCAAAAAAGAAAGAAAAAAATTGAGATCTGAAAAAAATGTGTGGTCAGATCTGTTGCTGAAACCTCCCAAAATAAGCTAAGGAATGGGGTATTTTGTATTTGAATGGCTACAAACTTACTCCAAATCCTGTGGCAAAAAAAATTTTTTTGGAAGATTGCTTATATAAAATAAAAAAGTAAAGTTTAAATTTGCCTCATAAAAAATCTAGAGGACAGAATTGAAGCTCTTAATTGATTATGTCTTGTATTTTTCGTAGAAATGTAAATTGTTATTAATCAAGGACATGCAAAATATATTTGACTTACCAGCTTTAAAAGATCAAAGTATAAATTAAATTGGGAAAAATTATGTAGTTGTGGTAATTAAAATACCTAAAAGTATAACTTGTTTTTGAGAAAATAAAAAAGTGTGTTTTCTCTAATAATTAGGAATTCAAAATAAGTCGCTTATTTTTTTATTTTTTTATTTTTATTTTTTTACTAAATTATCTGTGTACATATATTACCCTTGCCCCCCGCCCAAACATTCCATCCCTCCCCAGAGTTCTGAGTCCATTGGTTATACCGTATTTGCCGGCGTATAAGACGACATTTTGGCCCTGAAAAATATGCCTCCAAGTGGGGGGTAGTCTTATACGGCGAGTATATAACAAACTCTGTATTTTTAGTGGAAATTTTAGTGGGTCGTCTTATATGCCCAGTCGTCTTATACGACGGCAAATACGTATTTTTTTCAGGGCCAAAAAATCATCTTATACACCGGCAAATACGGTACTTATATGCATGTGTACAAGTCCTTCGGTTGATCTCTTATTTCCCCCATATTTCCCTCCCCTCCCTGCTGTAATTAGACAGTCCGCTTATTGCTTTACTGTTGCTATATTTAACTTATGGTTCATCAGTTTACAATGTTCTTTATTATTCATAAATGAGTGAGGTCATGTGGTGTTTCTCTTTCATTGACTGGCTTATTTCACTCAGCATGATGTTCTCCAGTTCCATCCAGGTTGCTGCAAATGATGAGAATTCCTTCTTTTTTATGGCAGCATAGTATTCCATTATGTAGATGTACCATAGTTTTTTGATCCAATCATCTGCTGATGGACACTTAGGCTGTTTCCAAATCCTAGCTATTGTAAATTGTGCTGCTGTGAACATAGGAGTGCAAAAATCCTTTCTGATTGGTGCTCCTATTTTCTTTGGGATATATTCCTAGGAGTGGGATTACTGGGTCAAATGGGAGTTCCATTTTCAGTTTTTTGAGGAAACTCCATACTGTTCTCCACAGTGGTTGCACCAGTCTGCATTCCCACCAGCAGTGCACGAGGGTTCCTTTTTCTCCACAACCTCGCCAACACTTATCGTTTGTTGACTTGTTAATGTTGGCCATTCTGACAGGTGTGAGATGGTATTGCATTGTTGTTTTGATTTGCATCTCTCAGATAAGTAGTGACTTTGAGCAGTTTTTCATGTGCCTCTTGGCTTTCCTTCTGTCTTCTATTCAGAAGATTCTATTTAGTTCCATTGCCCATTTTTTAATTGGCTCGTTTATTTTCCTTTTATTGAGTTGTGTAAGCTGTCTGTAGATGTTGGAGATTAAACCTTTATCAGTAATATCATTTGCAAATATGTTCTCCCATACAGTGGGCTTTCTTGTTGTTTTCTTGATGGTTTCTTTTGCTGTGAAAAAACTTTTTATTTTGATGTATTCCTATTTGTTTATTTTCTCTTTAGCTTCCATTGCCCTAGGGGCAATATCAGTGAAGAAGTTCTTTAGGCATATGTCTGAGATTTTGCTTCCTGTGGATGCCTGTAGTATTTTTATGGTTTCCCGTCTTATATTTAAGTCCTGTAACCATTTCAAATTTATTTTTGTGTATGGAGTAAGTTGGTGCTCTAGTTTCATTCTTTTGCATGTATCTGTCCAATTTTCCCAATACCATTTATTGAAGAGACTGTCTTGACTCCATTGTATGCTCGTGCCTCCTTTGTCAAATATTAATTGAGCATATTGATTTGGGTTGATATCTAGATTCTCTATTCTATTCCATTGATCTACATGTCTGTTCTTGTGCCAGTACCAGGCTGTTTTGAGAACAGTGGTTTTGTAATACAGCTTGAAATCTGGTATTGAGATCCCTCCTACTTTACTCTTCTTTCTCAGGATTGCTGATGCTATTCGAGGTCTTTTATTGTTCCAAATAAATTTTTGGAGAGTTCTCTCTAGGTCAGTGAAATATGCCGTTGGTATTTTTTTTTAATATATATTTTATTGATATTTTACAGAGAGGAAGGAAGAGAGATAGAGAGCTAGAAATGTCGATGAGAGTGAAACATCGACCAGCTGCCTCTTGCACACCCCCTACTGGGGATGTGCCCGCAACCAAGGTACATGCCCTTGACCGGAATCGAACCCGGGACCTTTCAGTCCGCAGACCGATGCTCTACCACTGAGCCAAACCGGTTTCGGCTGCCGTTGGTATTTTGATGGGGAGTGCATTGAACCTATAAATCGCTTTGGGAAGTATGGACATTTTGATGATGTTGATTCTATCAATCCATGAACATGGTATGTTCTTCCATCTGTTTACATTTTCCTCTATCTCTTTTTTCAGTGTTGTGTAGTTTTCCGTATATAGGTCTTTTACCTCCTTAGTTAAATTTATTCCCAGGTATCTTAATTTTCTTGGTGCGATGGTAAATGGGATTGCTTTTTTGGTCTCTGTTTCTGTAAATTCATTGTTGGTGTACAGAAATGCCATCGATTTCCTGGCGTTAATTTTGTATCCAGCTACATTGCCAAATTCATTTATTAAGTCTATTAGTTGTTTTATGGAGTCTTTTGGGTTTTTTATGTACAATATCATGTCATCTGCAAATAGGGATAACTTTACTTCTTCTTTTCCGATTTGGATACCTTTTATTTCCTCTTCTTGTCTAATTGCAATGGCAAGTACTTTCAGTACAATGTCAAACAGGAGTGGTGAGAGTGGGAATCCCTGTCTTGTTCCTGTTCTAAGAGGGAATGGCTTTAGTTTTTGCCCATTGAGTATGATGTTGGCTGTTGGTTTATCATATATAGCTTTATTATGTTGAGGTACGATCCTTGTACTCACACCTTGTTGAGAGTTTTTATCAGGAAAGGGTGTTGGGTTTTATCAAATGCTTTTTCTGCATCAATTGATATGGCCATATGATTTTTATCTTTGAATTTGTTTATGTGATGTATCACGTTTATTGATTTGCGAATATTGTACCATCCTTGCATTCCTGGAATAAAACCTACTTGCTCATGGTGTATGATCTTTCTGATGTTCTGCTGGAGCCGATTTGCTAGAATTTTGTTGAGGATTTAGGCATCTATGTTCATGAGGGATATCTAATCTTTCTTCTCCTCGAACTTTAACTGATGAAGCTAGGAATGAGTTGCTAAGGGTTGAGCAGGCAATTTCCTCAGCCCAAGTAGCACGCGTACAGTCCGAATTTCCTTTATTGGGACAAATTAACCCTACTGCAAATAGTCCCACAGGAGTCATCTTTCAAAATAAAAATTCTCCTGCAATTATTGAATGGGTCCTACTAGGACATCAATCCTCTAAAACTGCAGTTACATATGTAGAACTATTGGCCCAATTATTTTTTTTAATATATTTTATTGATATTTTACAGAGAGGAAGGGAGAGAGATAGAGAGCCAGAAATGTCGATGAGAGAGAAACATCAACCAGCTGCCTCTTGCACTCCCGCTACTGGGGATGTGCCCGCAACCAATGTACATGCCCTTGGCCGGAATTGAACCTGGGACCTTTCAGTACACAGACCAACGCTCTACCACTGAGCCAAACTGGTTTCGGCTATTGGCCCAATTATTATTTCAAATTAGGTAACATTGTAAACAGCTTAGAGGGGAAGAGCCCCAGTGTATCTACCTCCCCCTCACTGGGAAGGAATTAGAAATGTTATTTCAAACTGATATAAATTGGCAAATTGGGTTAAGTGGATATTCAGGGGAACTTAGCTGTCATCTATTAAAAGATAAATTACTACAATTTTTATATAATACCTCCGTCATTATACCAAAAAATACTAGGCAGGAACCTATTTCTGGAACTTTAACTGTTTTTACTGATGGGTCATCAAATGGGAAAGCTGCCTATCATACAATAAATTCAGACAAAGTCATATTGACCAGTCATACTTCTGTACAAAGAATTGAACTAGAAGCTATTAAGGCTGCATTGCAGAATTTCCAAGAGCCTCTTAATATTGTCTCTGATTCCTTTTATGCTGCAAACTTAGTGAATAGAATTGAAACTGCCCAATTGAAATGGCTTAGTGACCAAAGTTTATTTTTACTATTCAAACAAGTTCAGCAGATTGTACAACAGAGACAATATCCTTTTTATATCACCTATATCAGGGCTCATAGTTTCTTACCTGGTCCTTTAACCAAAGGAAATGCACAGGTTGATCAACTGGTTGCTTTATTGAAAGAAGCCTTAGAATCTCATCAGCTTTTACATCAGCCTGCCAAAATGTTGTCTAAACAATTCTCAATTACTCAACAACAGGCAAAACTCAAAGGAACACTTCACTCCACCATGGAAAGGTCAGATTTCTGCAGGGATAAGGTAAGGTTTCTGGTCCCTGCAGGAGAGAGAAATGTGTGCACTGCAGGAGCTGGAGGACTGGAAGTCTATGCCTGAAGAAGTCCATGAGTGTTGGGGCTGGTGTGATCTGTGATTGTGGAAGTAGGTTCCTCAGAGCTGCTAAAAGAGGGGGATATCTAAAAAGCAACCTGTTTTAATCTGACGCAGCAGGAGAGCTGGGGATTTCATGGGTGTGCAGGCTGTTTAGACTTGCCCGCCAGCCTCCAAAAACGGGTATGGACTGTCATAGAGAAAGAAGGCTAGAGAGGCCTTAAATCCCAAAAGTCAACCCAAAAAACTGCCATTCAGGGGCTGAATCACAAATTGACTCTGGTGTAATAAAAAATAAAGGAATACACTGAAACCGGTTTGGCTCAGTGGATAGAGCAACGGCCTGAGGACTGAAAGGTCCCAGGTTTGATTCTGGTCAAGGGCATGTACCTTGGTTGTGGGCACATCCCCAGTAGGGTGTGTGCAGGAGGCAGGTGATTGATGTTTCTCTCTCATCGATGTTTCTGACTCTCTATCCCTCTCCCTTCATCTCTGTAAAAAATCAATAAAATATATTTTAAAAATAAAAAAATAAAGGAATATGAGAAATTAAGGCACTGCCTGCTTAAAAATCAGGAATGGCTTACAACACTGAGGAGCAGTGAAATGCAGGAAAATGTAATACTGTCTGGACTAAGAAACAGCATGCCAAACAGAACAACAGAGGATGTGAATGACCTTCACTACTGCAAATTTTATTTTTAATTTTTATTTTTTAATTTCAATTTTTGCACCATTTACATAAAAAACTATTTTTTTCTTTCTTCCTTGGATGATTTTACCTTTTTAATTATTACAGTTTTATTTGCAATCAGCATTATGACTACTACTATTTTACCTTTTTTTTAACTGTCATTTTATTTTCTCTTTATTTTACTTTGGGATTAGTGTTCTACATTCTATTTTCATCTTTCCTTTACCATTGTTTCTTTACCATTCTATCTCAACGCTACCTTTATGTCATTACTCTCTTCCTAATCTTTCCCCTTTTGGTGTCCTGTTTATCTTAACCCTTTAATGCTTTAGATATTCCCTAGTCTTTCTATTTACCCCCTGCTAAAATTTCACCCTACTTAATTTCCAATCCCCTGCTCCAAGTCCATATACACCTCTTTCTTCACTGTCTTAACTATCAAAAAAAATGTTTTTCTCTCTGTCTTTTTGTATTGTTTCCTTGAATGTTGATTATATAGAATTTTTATGTTTTGTGAGATTGTTTTGCTTATTCTTTTTGTTGTTTGTTTGCTTTGTTTGTTTGTTTTTTACTTCTGTTTTCCCTTGCCTTGCTTAATATTAGTTGGCATTGTAGTTTGTATTAATCTCCAGGTACTTGTTTCTGGCATTTGCTGTGATTAGTGGTTCTTCTATTAAGAGTTTTCTCTCTTAGTCTTGATCTAGTCTGTCTTATTTTCTTTCTCCTTTAATCAATTTGATCTTGACATTCCTTTTTTTTCTCTTTCTTTTTCTCTCCTTTCTCTCCTATACCCTAATTTGCCTTTATCTGGTGGTCACCTTTATTGGAAGTTATTAATATCATGAATACATGTTGTTCAGGGCCTTGTGTGTTGTACCTAGTTGTGTTGTATTTGTGCCTTTAAATCTACGCAGGAGAGAATTACATAACCAGACATCTGCCGAAGAGAGACCACAGGGAGAAAAAGAAACAACCTTCATAAGAAAGAAAAGCAGGCATCACCAGAAAAAAAAAAAAAAAAGCAAACAAATTAGAGGCAAGAAACTTAACACAGAAACAATTCAGAAAAATGGTTATAAAGTGGATGAAAAGAATGGAAGACAAATTTGACAATATGAGTAAGAACCAAAAGGAAATTTAAGAAAAACCAAGAAGAAATGAAAAATGACATCGCTGCTGTAAAGAACTCAATAGAAAGTGTCAAGAGTAGCCGAAACCGGTTTGGCTCAGTGGATAGAGCGTAGGCCTGTGGACCAAAAGGTCCCGGGTTCGATTCCAGTCAAAGGCATGTACCTTAGTTGTAGGCACATCCCCAGTAGGGGGTGGGCAAGAGGCAGCTGATTGATGTTTCTCTTCCATCGATGTTTCTAACTCTCTATCTCTCTCTCTTCCTCTCTGTAAAAAAATCAATAAAATATATTTTATTTTAAAAAAAGAAAGTGTCAAGAGTAGACCAGACGAAACTGAGAACTTCATCAGTGAGCCAGCAGACATGGTGGGGGGGAAATACCCAATTAGAGCAGCTTCTAGAAAAAATTTTAAAGAGCAGAAAGAGAGCCTAAAGGAACTTTGGGACAAAATAAACAAAACAAAACAATTTCTGTATAATAGGGGTTCCAGAAGGAAAGGAAATTGAGCAAGGAATAGAAAACCGGTTTGAAGAAATAATGACAGAAAACTTTCCTGATATCAGGAAGAAAAACCCCACACAAATCCCAGAAGGTTACAGAGTACCAAGAAAAATGAATCCCAAAACTCCAACACCAAGGCACATTATAATTAAATTGACAAACACCAATGATGAAGTAAGAATCTTAAAAGCAGCCAAAGAGAGACAGGAAGTTAAATACAAAGAAAGCCCAATCAGACTAGCAACTGATTTCTCAACAGAAACTCATGAGGCCAGAATAAAATGGAATGAAATACACAAAGTTGTGCAAAGGGAGGGTCTGAATCCAAGAATACTGTACCCAGCAAGGCAATCAATCAAAATTGAAGGTGAAATCAGAAGCTTCACAGACAAAAAAGGACTAAGGAAATTTATCACCACCAAACCAGGAATACAAGAAATGCTAAAGGATCTGCTGTGAAAACTATATAGGAAGCAAAGAAGGAACACGGGTAAAGACTAAAAATAGCGACAAATAAATACCTATCAATAATAACTTTAAATGTAATTGGATTAATGACGCAATCAAAAGACATAGGTAATGAATTGGATAAGAAAATGAGACCCATATATCTGCTGTGTACAAGAAACCCACCTCAGAAAAAAAAATATGCACACAGACTGAGGGTAAAGGGATGGAAAAAAAGTTTTCCAAGCCAAAAAAAAAAAAGCTGGGATAGCAATACCTATATGTGACAAGTTAGATTTCAAAGTGAAGGACATAACAAGAGACAAGGAAGGCCACTTCATAATACTAAAGGGAGCAATCCAATGAGAAGAAATAAATCTGGTATACATATACACACCCCTGACAGGAGCAACCAAATACATTTTTAAAAAACTCCTAAAGGATATCAAGGGAGAGATTGACAGCAATACAGTAAAAATAGGGGACTTAAATATCCCACTATCACCACTGAACAAATCCTCTAAACAAAAAATTAGCAAAGAAACATCAATCCTAAATGACTCACTAGACCAGATGGAATTAATTGACGTCTTAAGAACATTTCAACCTAAAGCCACAGAATATACATTCTTCTCAAGTGCATATGGGTCATTTTCAAAGATAGACCATATATTGGGTCGCGGGCAAAGTGTCTTCAAATTCAAGAAGAATTCATATCAAGCATCTTCTCAGATCACAGTGGCATAAAACTGGTAATCAACTACAATGAAAACAATCCAAAGAAATCAAACACATGGAGACTAAACAGCATGCTATGCTATGAAACTATGCCTGGGTTACCAGAGAGATCAAGGAAGAAATAAATAAACATCATGGCAACAAATGACATTGAAAACGCAATCCAAAACCCATGGGACACAGCCAAAGCAGTCTTGAGAGGGAAGTTCATATCTCTACAAGCCTACTGCAAAAAATTAGAAACAATGGTAATAAATTACCTAACCATACAACTCAGAGTTAGAAAGAGAGCAACAAGAAAAGACCATAGTAAGCAGAATAAATAAAATAATAAAGATCAGAGCGCAGATAAATGACATAGAGATCAAAGAAACAATACAAAATATCAACAAAACCAAAAGCTGGTTCTTTGAAAGGATAATGAAGATTGATAAATCTCTGGCCAGGATCACCAAGAAGCAAAGAGGAAGGACCCAAGTAAACAAAATCATAAATGAAAGAAGTGAAATAACAACAGACCCCACAGAAATACAAAGGATTGTTACAAAATACTATTCCAACAAACTGGAAAACCTCGAGGAAATGGACATATTCCTAGAAAAATACAACCTTCCAAAACTCAATCAGGAAGAATCTAAACAGCTCAATAGGCCAATACTATGGAAGAAATTGAGACAGTCCTCAAAAAGCTTCCAGCAAACAAAAGCCTGGGACCAGACGGCTTCACAGAAGAGTTTTACCAAACATTCAAGGAAAAACTAAAACCTATCCTCCTCAAACTATTCCAAAAAAATCAAGAGGAAGGAACACTTCCAAGCTCCTTCTATGAAGCCAGTATCACCCTAATACCAAAACCACATAAAGACAACACAATGAAAGAGAATTACAGGCCAATATCACTCATGAAAATAGATGCAAAAATCCTCAAAAAAAATATTCTAGCAAGCCAAATCCAGCAGTACATCAGAAAGATCATACAACATGAATGCAAAGATGGTACAATATATGCAAATCAATAAACGTGATATATCACATAAACAGACTGAGAGATAAAAATCACTTAGTCATATCAATTGATGCAGAAAAAGCATTTGACAAAATCCAACACCCTTTCTTGATAAAAACTCAACAAGGTGAGAATAGAAGGTTCATACCTCAACATGATAAAAGAAATATATAATAAACCCACACCTAACATCATACTCAAGGGGCAAAAAAATAAAACCATGTCCCCTAGGAACAGGAACAAGACAGGGATGCCCACTCTCACCACTCCTGTTTGACAAAGTACTGGAAGTATTAGACATTGCAATTAGACAAGAAGAAGAAATAAAAGGCATACAAATTGGGAAAGAAGTAAAGCTGTCCTTATTTGCAGATGACATTATATTGTACATAAAAAACCCGAAAGACTCCATAAAAAAAGTAACAGACTCAATAAATGAATTTGGCAATGTAGCAGGATACAAAATTAATGCCAAGAAATCTATAGTCTTTCTATACACCAATAGTGAACTTAAAGAGAGACTGAAATAGCAATCCCATTTACCACCACACCAAAAAAAAAAAAAAAAATGAAGATACCTAAGAATAAACTTAACTAAGGAGGTAAAACACCTATACACGGAAAACTACAGGACACTGAAAAAAAGAGATAGAGGAAGACATAAATAGATGGGAGAATATACCATGTTCATGGATTGGTAGAATCAACATCATTAAAATGTCCATACTCCCCAAAGCAATCTATAGGTAGTTGTAGTTTTGAAATTGTTATGTGAGGCAGCAGTTTAAGTACCCTGTTTCCCCGAAAATAAGACAGTGTCTTATATTAATTTTTGGATAGTTCTTGCTAGGTCTGTGAAATATGCTGTTGGTATTTTAATGGGGAGTGCATTAAACCTATAGATTGCTTTGGGGAGTATGGACATTTTAATGATGTTGATTCTACCAATCCATGAACATGGTATGTTCTCCTATCTATGTCTTCCCCTCTCTCTCTCTCTCTCTCTCTCTCTCTCTCTCTCTCTCTCTCTCTCTCTCTTTTTTGCTCCCAAAGATGCGCTAGGTCTTATTGTCAGGGGATGTCTTATTTTTCCATGAAGAAGAATACGAGACATATTTATTGTTAAATGAAAATAAAGGAAAATTATTACCTGTATACAGTACAGTAGTATGGTAGTTGTCAACACAAACCAGACAAACTAGGAATCCTACAGTATCAAGAATTTACTCATTTTATTCAATGACAATCATGTCATCATCTTCTGGAACATCATCATAACAATCCAATTCCTGAATTTCCTGGTGAATTTCTTGTGACTCCATTTCTTTCAGAATCAGTGGACCAAATCTCTCATGTTTAACAATAGCACCATCTTTAAATGAGTACTTCTTGTCAAGGTAGCCTGCTCGCAGTGTATTTGCAATGCAACTGTCAGTGATTTTCTCCCATGAATTCTTCACCCAAGTCACAACTTCTTGCAGTTTAGGTTTCACAAAGTTTCCATGCTGATTTCTCTCCATTCACACAGCAGTGACATCAGGACTCCGCGTAACATCACTGGTTCCTAGACACCAGTCGGGGCGGCCCTATCGACCAGTTTACGGTAAATTAATTTTCATTCTGAGACAGAGCCTGGGGGCCTTATTTTCGGGGGATTCCTTATATTTCACTCAGAAGGAAACCTGTAAGTAGGTCTTATTTTGGAAGGATGTCTTATTTTCAGGGAAACACGGTATTTACCTATGCCACCGTTTTGGTGTCTTTCTCCTTATCTCTTTTTATGTCCTTCACTTTGAGATCTAATTTATCAGATATAAGTATTGCACCCCAGCCTTTTTTTTTTTTCATTTCCACTCACCTGAAAAAACCTTTTTCCATTCCTTCACCCTGTCTATGTGCGTCACTTTCACCATTCTTATTCAACATAATTATGGAAGTCCTGGCCACAGCAATCAGACAAGAAGATAAAAAGCATGCATGTTGGGAAGGAGGAAGTAAAATTCTCATTATCTGCAGATGACATAATTTTGTACCCTAAGACTCCATCAGGAAACTGCTACACCTAAAAAATCAATTCAGAAAGGTAGCAGGCTACAAAATCAACATCCATGAATGAATGGCATTTTTAAACACCTATAATGAACTGTTAGAAGAAGAAACTAAAAATGTAATCCCATTTACCATTGCAAAAAGAAATAAAAAGATACCTACTTGTAATAACTTTAACCAAGGAATTAAAAGACCTGTACTTGGAAAATTACAAGGCATTGTTAAAAGAAATAGAGAAAGATACAAACAATCGAAACATATATCATGTTCCTGGATTGAAAGAATTAACATCATTAAAATGCCTGTACTACCTAAAGCAATCTACAGATTCAACACAGTCCCTAATGGCAAACCCAGCCAGCATGGCTCGGTTACCATGGACCAGGTCATAGTTCGATTCCCGCTCAGGCCATATCCCCAGGTTGCAGGCTTAATCTGAGTAGGGAGCGTGCAGGAGGCAGCCAATCAATAATTATCTCTCATCACTAATGTTTCTATCTCCTTCTCCCTTCCTCTTTGAAATAAATAAAAATAATTTTTTAAAAACAAAATGAAATAAAAATAAAATATCAATGGCATACTTCACAGTTAGAACAAACACTCCTAAACTTTATATGGAACCAAAAAAGACCTTGAAGAGCTGCAACAATCTTGAGAAAGAAGAAGGATCATAATAACGGATATCAAACTATACTACAAAGCCATTATAACCAAAATAATCTAGTACTCACATAACAATAGGTATATACATCAATGAATCATAACAGAGACCCCAGAAATTGACCCACACCATTATGGTCAATAGATACTTCAGAAAGGAAGCAAGAACACACAATTGAGTAAAAACAATCTCTTCAAATAAATGATGTTGATGTTGGGAAAACTGGACTGACACATGCAAAAAAAAAATGAAACTAAATCACCAACTTACACCATACACAAGAATAAACTCAAAAACAAGAAAAGACTTAAATGTAAAGCATGAAATCATAAAAATTATAGAAGAAAAGCGAACCCACTGAATGGGAGAACATATTTGCTAATATACATCTGATAGGGGGTTAACATCCAAAATATATAAAGTATTTATACAACTCAACAAAAAGAAGACAATCAATCCAATTAAAAAATGGGTAGCCCTAGCTGGTTTGGCTCAGTTGATGGAGTGTTGGCCTGTGGACTGAAGGGTCCCATATTCAATTCTGATCAAGGGGTTGTGGGCTCAATCTCTCGGCCTTGATGTTTCTATCTCTCCCTCTCCCTTCCTCTCTGAAATCAAGAAAAATACCTTTATAAAATATATATGGGCAGAAGACCTGAATAGACATTTCTCTAAAAATTATATACAAATGGCTGAGAGACACATGAAAATACGATCAAAGTCACTAATTATCAGAGAAATGCAAATTAAAACAGCAATGAGATATCACCTCACACCTGTCAGAATGGCTATATCAAAATATCAACAAACAACAAATCCTGGCAAAGATGTGAAGTAAAGGGAACACTAGTTCACTGCTGGTGGGAATGCAGATTGGTGCAGCCACTATGGAAAATAGTATGGAGTTTTCTCAAAAAATTAAAAATGGAACTTCTGCTTAACCCAGAAATCCCACTTCTGGAAATATATCCTAAAAATTCCAAAACACCAATCAGAAAGAATATATGCACCCTTATGTTCATAGAGGCATTATTTACAACTAGAGGCCTGGTGCACGAAATTCGTGCATGGGGGGTGGGTTCCTCAGCCTCAGTCTGAACCCTCTCCAATCTGGGATTCCTCTCACAATTCAGGACTGCTGGCTCCAGCCGCTCACCTTCCTTCCTGCCTGATTGCCCCTAACCACTCCCTGGCCAGCATGATCAATGCCTAACTGCTCTCTTGCCAGCCTGATTGCCCCTAACTGCCCTTCCCTGCAGACTTGGTTGCCCCCATTGGCCCTTCCCTGCTGGCCCGGTAACCTGAACTACCCTCACTTAAGGTGACCAGATTTTAACATTGGTAAAGCGGGACACCATTGACCCTGGGGGGGGGGGGGGGGGGAGACACGCAGGGGAGCAGGGTGGGTTGGGGGTTCGTGATTAAAATTTTGGTCTATATGTTAATAGCATGAAAAAACATAAGTCCTTCTGCTAATACTAATTTCTTTTCTTCCTCCCTATAAGTTGTTTTCCAAAAAAAATCCTGTATTTTGGAGGAAGATGCAGCAGTATTTAAATATCTTTTATGTTTCTGTGTCTCCAAGTACTTTAAAATATCATTCTTCCCACCATGCGAAATAGAAAATTCACCATTACATTTCTCACATTTTACCATGTAATTGCTTTTGGTTTTTTTAATAAAAGGAAATTCACTTCTTAAATCATTGTTGAATTTGCAACCTCTTTTCTTACTCATCATGTTAAAAATCTAAAAAAAATACTTTAAAACTATATTATAAATTATTATATACATATTGCTTAAAAACACAGTAAGTAGGTACATAATTAGATGAACATATTTTATTGTTATTTTATAAATTAAATTAATTTGATTGTTATAAAGTAACTATATATTTTAAATTATTTAAATTTTAATCCTATATTTCTTTCTAAATAATAACAATACTAACTTGGATTATTTTCCCTCTGAATTTGCCGTAATGTAAGTCATAAGTGTCACTTTCAAGGCCAGCACTAGACTTTTTGCCTCCACTATAAAATATAAATAATACAAGTGTTGTCTGATAAATTCAAGAAAATTTATGTATTTATGAAATAAATAAATTACTTACCTAAATTATCTGAATAGCTGATTTGTAATGACATCACCTGTATAACTAGCTTACTAGCATGTTATACTATCGTCTGACAGTTACAAAATGTTTTCATCGCTGCCAATCCCAAAAAATGCCATTGTTCATTAAGTCCAAACAATGGTGGTCAAATTCTAACAACTGATCAACAATGCAAAATTTGATAAGCAGTTCTCGATAATCAGTTTTCAACAATTATTTATTTGTTATTATTAAAGTTTAACATTATAAACTTAACAAAATAATATAAAACTGATATCCTGGCTAAATAGCCACATGGCCGCCGAAAACCATATATTCCCTTCCCATTCTCCCGCCGTTCCTTAGCTTGTCATGCATTCTTTCCAAAAATTGGGACTTTTTTAAAAAGCTGCGGAACGCGGGACAAATTGTTAAAAATCAGGACTGCCCTGCCAAAATCGGGACATCTGGTCACCTTACCCTAATTGTTCTCCCCTGCTAGCCTGGTCACCCCTAAAAGTCCTCCCTGCAGGCCTGACTGCCCACAACTTCCTTCCCCTGCCAGCCATCTTGTGGTGGCCATCTTATGTCTACATGGGGGCAGCCATCTTTGACCACATAAAGGCGGCCATCATGTGTGTTGAACTTATGGTTAATTTGCATATTATTCTTTTATTAGATAGGATAGCTGAGATTTGGAAATAGTCAAAGTTCTCATCAGTAGATGAATGGATTAAAAAAAAAACTGTGGGACATTTACACTATGGAATACTATGCAGCTGTAAAAATGAGGGACCTCTCATCCTTTAGGGCAGCATGGATGGACCTGGAAAATATTATATTAAGTGAAATAAGCCAATCTGAGAACAACAAGTATCACATGATCTCATTTATTTATGGAATCTAATAAACAATATTAATTGAGCAACAAAATAAGACCCAAAGCAGGGAGGCATGGATCAAACTGACATACCTCGATGTGGGGCTGGGGGACATGAAGAGATAAACCAAAGTACTTATACACTTACTAAAGTCCCAGCGCATGAAATTCATGCACAAAGGAAGGATCCCTTAGTCCAGGCTGCACCCTCTCCAATCCAGGACCCCTTGGGGATGTCTGACTGCTAGTTTAGGCCCGATCCTGGCAATCAGACATTCTGCTGGCTCCTAATTGCTCACCTGCCTGCCTGCCTGGTCAACCCTAATTGCCCCCTCTGCTGTCCTGATTGCCCCTCACTGCATCTGCTTGCCGGCCTGATCGCTCCTAACTGCCCCCTTTGCCAGCCTGGTCACCCCTAACTACCCCCCACTGACAACCAGGTCACCCCCCAACTGTCCCCTCCCTGCTCACCTGGTTGCTCCTAACTGCCCCTCCCCACCAGCCTGGTCATCCCTTACTACCTCCCCGCCGACCTGGTCACTCCCAACTGTCCCCCTCTGTTGGTCTGGTCACCCCCCACTGCCCCTGCCAGCCTAATTGCCCCCAACTGTTCCCCCTCCTGGCCTGTTTGCCCCCCAGTTATACCCCCCACCAGCCTGGTTGCCCCTAGATGCCCCCCATCCAGCCTGGTGGCCTCTTACTGCCCCTCCCACAAACCTGGTTGCCCCACTCAAACTGCTGTTCAGTCATTTGGTCGTCCCTCACTAATCCCCCTGCCAGCCTGGTCACCCCTTGCAACCTGTTTGTCCAGTCATTTGGTCATTTCTCACTAATCCCCCTGCTGGCCTGGTCGCCCTTAAATGCCCCTTCACTGCCAGCCAGGTCACCCCCATCTTCCCCCTCCCTGCCCACCTGGTCACTCTTAACTGCCCCTCCCCATTAGCCTGGTCACCCCTTACTACCCCCCTTCCAACCCTCAAATGCCCCCTCTGTTGGTCTGGTCACCCCTCACTGCCTCCCTGCTGCCCTGGTCACCACCAACTGCATCCCCCCCTGCCAGCCTGGTCGCCCCAGCTGCCCCCCCTGCTGACCTGGTCACCCCACGCAGCCTGATGTTCAGTCTTTTGGTCATCCCTCACTAACCCCCCTGCTGGCCTGGATGTAGGCAGCCATCTTGTGAGGGTGTGGGGGGTCAATTTGCATATTACTTCTTTACTAAATAGTATATGCCTAGCCCATGGATACAGGCAATAGGGTAGTGAAGACCTGGGGTGGTGGGAATGGGCTGGAAGACAAGAAGGGGACAGGGGATATATCTGTGATATTATCAACAACAATAACAACAATATAGCCTGCCCTTTGCATATTATTCTTTTATTATATATATATATATATATATATATATATATATATAATATATATATATAAAATGAAAAATTAAAGATTCAACTAAATGCTGCCAACAAGAAATGCACATAGAAGCATGGAACAGACTGCTGAATCTCAGAGGTAAAGCAGATAGGCAGCAGGGCGGGGAGGGGAGGAGAAGATTAACCAAAGAATTATATGCATACTAGTGGCCTGGTGCATGAAATTCGTGCACATTAAAAGGGGATTAATTAGAGGAAATAATTTAATATTGCTATTTGCTCTTTCTCTATTATAGAAGTGTCAAAGATGAAAGAAAATTAGTAAAACGTATATGAAAACCTTCCTCCTGGGGACCCAGAGTGAAGTCCCTGCCCATCCACATGTGCCTCAAAATCGCATGAGACCCAGACCCAGCCGCGCCCCCCCCCCCCCCCCACACACACATTGGGCTATATCCAGACCCAGCCAATCCCACCCTTGTCAAGCCTTGCTGGGCAGGGAGCATAGCCTCAAGTCCCCAGGCCCAGTGCCAGTACAGGGGGACACGGCCTGAGATCCCCTGTCAAGCCCCGCCAGGCAGGAGGGTGCAGCCTCAGGTCCCCCTGGCCTAGCACCGGGAGGGGGCACAGCCTCAGGTGCCCCATCAAGCCCCAATGGGCAGGGACAATGCCTGAGTTCCCCCGCCCCAGCACTGGGGGTGTACCCTGAAGTCCCCCTTCAAGCCTTGCTGGGTGGGGGGTGTGGTCTGAGGTGGGGGGGGGGGAGCGGCATGGCCTGAAGTCCCCTGTCAAGTTTCACCAGGTTGGGGGCGCAGCCTGAGGTCCCCAGCCTGGTGCTGGGACAGGGGGAGCAGCCTAAGGTCCCCTAGCCCAGAACCAGGATGGAAAGTGCACCTTGAGATCCCCTGTCAAACTCTGCCAGGTGGGGGGCATGGCCTGAGGCCCCCTGTCAAGCCCTGCTGGGTGGGGGACAAGACCTGTGATCCCCTGTCAAGCCCTGCCAGGCAGGGGGTGCAGCCCCAGGTCTCCTGGCCCGGTGCTGGGGAGAGGGTGCGACCTAAGGTCCCCCAGCCTGGTGCTGGGGCAGGGGGCATGGCCTGAGTTCCCCTGGCCTGGTGCCAGAGCAGGGGCGAGGCCTGAGGCCCCCTGTAAAGCCAGGTGGGTAGGGGAGGGCGAAGCCTCAGGTCCCTGCTGATTGTTCATTAAGGCTCCTTAAGGGAACTTGGCCTCAACTGTGGATACAGCCATCTTTTGTGGCGGAGTGATGGTCAATTAGCATATGCCCTCTTTATTAGATAGGATATGCATGACCCCTGGACACAAACAATAGTGTGGTAAAGGCCTTGGGGGAGGGGGCAGAGGAAACAGAGATGGAATCTGGGACAGGGAGGGGAAAAGGGGACATCTGTAATACTTTCAAATAATAAATATAATTGTTTTAAAAAGAAATGCACTTTAACCATTAGAATACAAATAGATTAAAAATAAAAAGATAGAAAAAGACATACCATGTTAACACTTACGTAAAAAGCTGAAGTGGTTACATTAAATATCAAAGTAGAGGTTCCAAGCAAAGAATATTACTGGGAGAAAGGATACTATTTCATAATGACTAAAGGGGCCAATCCACCATTAGGACATATAATCTAAAATATCTATGTACCTAATAATAGGGCTTCAAAATAGATGAAGCAGAAACTGACAGATTTTGAAGCGACAGCAGAATAAATTACATTAAGATTGGCAAGTGAGCCGAGGTCGGTTTGGCTCAGTGGTAGAGCGTCGGTCTGCGGACTGAAAGGTCCCGGGTTCGATTCCGGCCAAGGGCATGTACCTTGGTTGCCGGCACATCCCCGGTAGGGGGTGTGCAAGAGGCAGCTGGTCGATGTTTCTCTCTCATCGACGTTTCTGGCTCTCTATCTCTCTCCCTTCCTCTCTGTAAAGTATCAATAAAATATATATTTTTAAAAAGATTGGCAAGTGATAATTTTTAGCAGGTTCATTATACTTTTGTGTACATCTGAAAATGTTTAAATGTTAAAAAAGCGATGCTTCTATGTCAGAAATATGAATTTCAAATCCACTCTTCCTTAACTTAATGACTATTGGAAAGCATCTCTCACAATTTACTGCTCATATTCCTTTCTCCCAAACTATAGAAAGCTGTCTTGTTCCTGCATTATTTGAAAACACTTAGCTATGAAATTTCAAAAAGAAAAAGATTCCTATGTCCTGTAACAAACAGAGGGAGATCAGGAAACAGAGAAAATACCTACTCACCCTGGACTTTGCTTTTGAATGCATAACAGCTTTTTTTTTTCCTCCTCTGGGCCCAACTCTCAGGAAAAGAAAATGGAATTATGAAATATGAGGCCTTTCTTAGGGCATATTCTAAATTAGACCATAACTACCCTCATTTAACATGGAAGTCAGTCAAAGCAGTCCTCCACTTTATCAGAAAGAAGATCACAGCTGTCTTGGGCTAGAATTTATTTCTGGATTCAAAGTTGTCCCCTGAAAACAGACCCCTACAGGGGAGTGTTGCAAGTTCTTAATTGTGTGGCTTGCCTCATACAGCACACTCTCTGAAAGCATTTCCACTCCTGGAACCCCATTACATTTATAAGTGGCCTTTCTTTAAGCTGTTACCAGCTTTAAAATTCTCATCTCAAAACCTGTGGCTTAGAAATAACTCACTCACAGGCTTAAATTTCTGACTTCTTGTCACTTCTGGCATCCAATACCCAAAGTGAGAAGGCACTGGAAAGCAGCAAGGAACCTACAATTGCAATCCCAGGATGAGGTAAGGGTACAGAATAAAGCAATCAATAGAGGCCAGGTTTGAATGGGAGGGAGGGAGAGGGTCTTCACTGTGGCCAGAAGAGAAGGAAGTCAAGTAAGTCCTCAAGGATGGACAAATCCAGGTGGGACTCATGACTTTAGCCCAGAATGAACCCCAAAAACACCAAAACACAATTTTACCTCTGTACCCCACTTAACTCTCATATGGACACAGACTATAAAATATACAAATGATGGCACAAAGGGACACAATCACATTTCCCCAGCCACACAGCCAGTCACATTCACCATCTTAATGCTACACTGTCAGTCTACCTAGTCTTAACAAAATCCAAACATACACAGAGTATACACACAACCTCATTCAAGCACATCCAGGGACACACAATGGCCCAAAACACCCTTTCACAAAGCAATTTTACTCTTTTCACAATCTCGAAGACAACACAATCATACAGTCAGAAAAATACAACCAAGTACCAGGTCGAGGAAAAAGCAGTTACAAACACTAAATCACAGCAACACTTGTAACACCTCAAAGTCACAGGAAAACCCCAGTAATACACATGATACAATCACATCCACAACCTCCAAGTGACGCAAGAACATCTAAACACCCTTTCACAAAAGCACTGTCGCGCACCTGTAACACCACCAATCGTAGCCGTATTATCAAACCGTCAGAGTCACAAACCACTCACACAAACACTCCAACACAAAACCACCGTCACACACGCCCATTCACCAAGTCACCAACACGTCATGCTGGTCTCACAATACAAAGCCACCAGAGGCACGGCCACACGAGAAATTACACCGACGCTTCCTCCGAGCATCCCCGCCCACCTCGACAGAAGGTACAGCTCAGGATCGCCCTCGGGGTCCAGGGCGACTTCGCCTTCACGGGTCCCACCAAGGCCGGCCCAGCTCTTCCACAGATACAGCCCTCCCCCAAAGCGAGGCCCCCAAATCGCTCTAACAAACGGCAAGGAAGCCGCCTTAGGAAGCGGTGGTTCTGGGAAATGTAGTCCAACCCCCGGAAGGCTGGGGCTGGCCGGCGAAGACGCTAGGAGACGCAGCCACCTAGTGGGGCTCGGGGACCCGCTGCCCGGACGCGCCGGCGCCCAGGGCCGCAGGGGGACTTCTGGGAGAGCCCGCCGGCTCTCGGCACGCAGGCGCAGGCGTCGGGCGCCAGCTGCGCGCGCGGGAGGGGGGGAGGGGGTAGGGTAGGCCGAGACCCGAGTCTCAAGTCCCACGTGACCAGAAGGTGGGCGGGGCCGGGGGGGTCTGGTGCAGGGGAGGAGCTGGGGCGGGGCGGGGTGGCGGCGAGGGGAGCCTGGGACTAGCCAGAACCTCAGGAGTGTGAAGTGTGTGAAACAACGCGAGGTGTTGTCAGGAGCACTGAGTCCCTCGCCGGTAGTGGCTGCCTGTGAACAGCATTGGTAAGTATGTTCTCTTTCCTGGCACTGGATCATTTTCTTTCAGTCTTTGTTGATACTGGCAAATAGTTTTTACTTTCTTCCAAAAGATTGAATTTATACCAGTACATACTAATCAAGCATACAATTAGTGATTCTAGGAAAGTATTTGAGGCGCTCTGATCTTTTTATTTTTATTTTTCCCTAAGTTTTTATTTTGAAAAATTTTAAAGCTACAGGAAAACTAAAAGAATAGTGTAATGATGAATACTGTATATCCCTCATCTAAATTCACCAGTTTTTAAACATTTTGCACCACTTGCTTAATCTCTATTTACAACTATTTATATATATTTTGTTTGTTGCTCAATATTATGAATAAACTGCACACATTATATACTTCACTACTAAATATTTTAACTTGTACCTCTAAGAATAAGGTTGTTCTCCTGCATAACCTCAATAATATCATAAATACACATAAGAAATTTAACATTGATTTGTAATGTCATCTGTTATATGTAACCTTATTTAAATTTCCCCACCTGTTCCCCAAATGAACAATTCTGTATGTCTGTTTTAAAAAATGAACCACAGTTTATGCCGAGGTCGGTTTGGCTCAGTGGTAGAGCGTTGGTCTGCGGACTGAAAGGTCCCGGGTTCGATTCCGGCCAAGGGCATGTACATTGGTTGCAGGCACATCCCCGGTAGGGGGTGTGCAAGAGGCGGCTGGTCGATGTTTCTCTCTCATCGACGTTTCTGGCACACTATCTCTCTCCCTTCCTCTCTGTAAAATATCAATAAAATATTAAAGCTACAGGAAAACTAAAAGAATAGTGTAATGATGAATACTGTATATCCCTCATCTAAATTCACCAGTTTTTAAACATTTTGCACCACTTGCTTAATCTCTATTTACAACTATTTATATATATATTGTTTGTTGCTCAATATTATGAATAAACTGTATTAAAAAAAATGAACCACAGTTTAAATCAAAGCCATATATTGTATTGACTCATCTTTTTTTAAAATAAACATCAAACATTTATCTCAGTTCTGGAGGCTGGAAAGTCCAAGACTGATTTGGTTAGCTCCAAGGCTGATTTGATATAGGAAGATTTGGTTCCTGGTAAGAACCCTTCCTGGTTTACAGATGGCTGCCATGTCACTGTTTTCTCACATAGTGAAGAGAGGGTACTTATTTTTAGTTTCTTTAATGTAGAACGGTATTCTTCTGACCTGTTTTTGTGTTTCATAATGACATTTTTGAAGAGTCTGGAATGTCATTTTGCAAAAATATTTTATTGATTTTTTTTTTTTTTTACAGATAGGAAGAGAGAGGGATAGAGAGTTAGAAACATTGATGAGAGAGAATCATCGATCAGCTGCCTCTTGCACACCCCCTACTGGGGATGCGCCCGCAACCAACGTACATGCCCTTGACCAGAATCGAACCCAGGACCTCGACACTCTATCCACTGAGCCAAACCGGTTTCAGCAGGGGAGTATTATTTATTATTTTGAAAATAATGGCAACATAATATTCATCAAAGAGGAATGACTTAAATTTTGGTAAATCTAAACAATGGAATACTACCTATCCAGCCATTCACATTAATAATGCCAAGGATAAATGTCATTGATGCAATACTGAGTAAAATTTTAAGATTAATTTTTGTTCATTTAAACTTTTTAATTTTAATAAGACCAAGTTTATTGGATGTATAACATTCCATGGCATTTGGGTGCCACAAATTACTTATGGATGTCTTTATTCAGGATATATATTTGAAAATATCCTCTCAAAAATTCCCTCAGAAAGTAGGTTTTACCAGTTCTAGGACAGGGAATGTATAACATGTCCGGAATATCTATGTCAAGAAAGGCCCAGCCGGCAAGGTTCATGGTTGCGCGCCAATGTATGAACCAGGAGGTCATGACAGTTGATTCCAGATCAGGGCACAGGCCCCGGTTGCCACGATCACCAGTGTGGGACATGTAGAAGGCAGCCAATCAATTATTCTCTCTTATCATTGGTGTTTCTGTTTCTCTCCCTCTTTCTTCCTCTCTGAATCAATAAAGATTTTTTTTTTTTTTAAAGTAAGGGAGTGCTCAAAGACAAAGAATATAGGAGCCAGCTTGAGAGGGCAAACTTGAGACAATTTGAGCAACACAAAAAATGATAATAAATAGGCTAAAATACATTGTTCCTTGTATTAAAATACATTGCATGGAAATCTATGCAGTAGTAATAACTCAAAGGGAGAAACAGAGGGGGGAAAAGGAAAAGGAGGAAAAGGTAAAGCTCTTTTATAATAAAGAAGGAATGATAACATTAAAAATCACCATTGTGACCCTTAATAACTTATTTAGGCAAGGATCATTAATGGATGCTAAAACAATTAGGTAAAAGGAGTTTGTTATGCTTAACGAAGAAAAAAGGTGACTTTTACCATAGAGAAATCAAGTGCACATTCAACTTAAACCAAAGTGAACAAATTCAGTATCACCAATAATGATCAAATTTAAATTATGTGTTCCTTGATATGATAAAATAAGAAGACATCACCACCCATAGTATTCTTGCCAAATATATTTAAACTTAACTTAGTCATGACAAAACAAATCTAGAATGTCAGACATTTTGCAAAATGACATTCTAGACTCTTCAAAAATGTCATTATGAAACACAAAAACAGGTCAGAGGAATACCGTTCTACATTAAAGAAACTAAAAATAAGTACCCTCTCTCTACTATGTGAGAAAACAGTGACATGGCAGCCATCTGTAAACCAGGAAGGGTTCTGTATATTTCACAAAATAAAAAACTAATTCAAGTTTTTGGAAGTTACAATAAACTCCATTTAGTAAAAATACAGCAATTCTTTAAAAAATCTGGAGTCTCTATTCCTTCTCTTATTGTTTGAGAATGGCTTACATTTAACCAAGGATAAAAATGTTACAAAAAATATATATACATCCTTGAGCATAATAAATAGTCATTATTGAAAATTTCAAAATTAAATGTAAAAAAATATAATTTTTAAAAATTACTGGTAATCTCACAATCAATAAGAGATTACCATATAAATATTTATGGCACTATATAATATTTTGTATTATATATACTATTTTGTAATATGCTTTTTCCATTTTTGATACATAAAATGTTGCAGTAAAGCTCATATGCTTTTCAAATATTCCTAATACTTAAAAGAGATTATTTGTGTTTCAAAGTAATGATAGAACATATTTTGAATATTTATCACTAAGATGTTAACATTTGTTAATATGGTGTACGTTTTCTTGGGACATATGGGGTAAGCAAAAGTAGGTTTACATTTGTGAATACATGAAAAACAATTTACTTTTGTATTATTATTTATTATTGTATTATTTTTTGTATTACAACTATAAATCTATTTTTGCCTACCCTGGTATATATTAAAGATTACATGGTATCTATTGGTCATAATTTTTAACCATGCTACACCTGTTGGAATCCTGTAACATATTTGAATAGTTCCTTATTTATGATAGCATTCTCCTGGATCTTGACCCTGGCTTTGGGTGATTAAAAATTTGTTATTGCATGGGCCAGGGACCTTCAAGACCTCTCCTAAGAGAAGCAGAGATAATTAAACTCAGAAGAATTTATCTACAGATTGTATGTTGGGAAACTAGAGAGATCTCATCTAGCTAGAGATTGACATCTCCCCAGATTTTTTAAATCTACCATCTAGAACACCTTATTTCTTTACTTTGTGAATCTGAAGCCTTGCTCAATGTTCTCAGAAAATGCTTAGAGCTTTTTAGAGCTATACAGAGACTACTCTGCTGGTAGATTTGTTTTTCCATATTTCACACCTTTCTCTAGCATTTCCTGGGATGGCCTTGCTTCCCTAATAACCATGGAAATGGGCCTTAATTATTGAACAGCCAGAGTCTGGCCAATTCCTCGTCTTTCACTATCATCCAAGATGGTTAGTTTTTGAGCTTATTATAATTTTCTTATTGGATCATGAGATAGACATGGTTAAAGAACAACTGACAAGAACATAGGTATGTGAGGAGAAATCACCCAGTATGAAACCCTTGCCTAATAAAGCAAAGTTTTTCAAATTACAGGAATTATATTTTACAATATTATTTGAGAAGTTGCCTAGAATTTCCATTGCAGTGCAATGATTGAGTTCATTTAGTATGACCTACCAAAATATTTTAAATCCTTTTAATTCATGGCTTTCAAAGATAGCCTCTATCAAATATTGAGTAGATACAAAAGAATATTTATGAAGAATATGTAAGGTATAACAATTCACAACACAGCAAACACCTGTGTACCGACTACCTATTTTTTAAATACTATTAAATTTTAAGCTCCCTAGATATCTAGATTCTTTTCCCTCACACATATCAATTATGCTGGATTTTGTGTTTATATGGTTTTGCTCTATAGTTTCAACTACTTACCTCAAAATATGTTATTTATGCATATTTTTAGGTTTATATAAATATTTTAAGTAATTTTTACTTGCTTTTTTTGTCTACATATGATCCTGAGATATAGCCATTTAGCTTTAATTCATTTTCACTGCTCTGTGGTATTCTATTGCATGACTGTATCACAATTTTTCATTCATTCTCTTGATAAAAATGTTTGAAAGTTTGATATTACTGTACTGTTGCAAACATTCTCATAGCCCTACCCAGTGTTGCTCAGTTGGTTGGACATCATCCCATGCACCAAAAGGTTGCCAGTTAAATTTGAGATTAGGGTATATGCCCAAATTATGGGTTCGATCCCAGGTAGTGGGTATGCAGGAGGCAGTCAGTAGATGTTTTGTTCTCACATCAATGTTTCTCTCTCTCTCTCTAAAAATCATTAAAAATATTTTTAAATAACCTTCTTATACATTTTTGCTGATGTGTTTGCAGAGGTTGCTCTAGGGCAGTGTTTCCCAAACTTTTGACATATGTGTACCCCTTCTATAATTTTCATAATGCTGAGTACTCTTTGTCCAAAAAAAATGGATGTATTTTAATAACAATCAAAATATAGTTATTTTTTCTCTTTTGGTACATACACAAAATAATAATAAATGAAAAATAAAATTATTCATAATAAAATATAAATAAAAGTTATATTATAAATATTTATTTGGATCAATGAGAAGGATGAAATTGACTTGACTCATGAGAACGTAGAATTAGGTGCAGCTAAGCATGGTGCAGTGCATATCCCCACCAAACTCCGGTGCAACACGTACCCCCACCAAACTCTTCCTGTACCCCTGGGGGTACGTGTACCACACTTTGGGAAACACTTATCTAGGGCAGAGGCTGGCAAACTTTCTATAAAAGGACAGAGAGAATAGGCTCTGTGCCATTGTAGTATGAAAGCAGCCGTGGGCCATAAGTAACAGAATGGCTGCGTTCCATAACTTTATTTACAAAGGCAGGCAGTGGCAGGAATTAGCACATAGTTTTCCAATCTCTGTTTAGGCTACATATTAGCAATATAGTATCATTTAACATAGGGCATTTGGAGCATGCAAATATCTTCAACTTTACTTAAAAATGTACAAGAATGTCTGAAGTTTTTCCAATTTATCATCTTTACTAACATTTGAAATTGTTGAATTTTAAGTTTAGGCAAATCTGATAGACAAGTGGTTGGCAAACTGCGGCTCACAAGCCACAGTTTGCCGCTCTGTTGACTAATGAGTTTGCCAACTAGGATAGGGGCTTAATCACAAGGAACAACAACAGCCTGTAATTATTGGAATCGAGAGTCTAGGTCAGTGGTCAGCAAACTCATTAGTCAACAAAGCTGCAAATTGGGGCTCGAGAGCCGCAGTTTGCTGACCACTGTGGTAGATGATTATAAAATAGAATCTCATTTTGATTTTAATTTATACTTCCATGATTAATATTAACCTTTTTTAAAAATATATTTTTATTGATGTCAGAGAGGAAGGGATCGGGGGGGAGAGAGAGAGAGAAACATCAATGATGAGAGAGAATCAACGATCAGCCTTCTACCCACTCCGCACTGAGGATCAAGCCAACAACCCAGGATTATACCCTAATGGGGTATCAAACCATGACCTCCTGGTTCATAGGTCAACACTCAACCACTGAGTCACACTGGTTGAGCAGTTGAGCTTTTATTTTTTTAAAAAAATGATTATTGGTCATTCCTCTTCTGCGAAATGCCTATTAAAATACTGTACTAAAAATAATACTAAAATTCTGTACTCATTTTCCATGTCTGTTTATTGTTAACTAGAGTCCTGGCACATGAAATTCATGCACGAGGGTGGGGGGGAGGGTGTCTCTCAGCCCAGCCTGCACCCTCTCCAATCTGGGATATTCCTCTCACAATCCAGGACTGCTGGCTCCCAACTGCTTGCCTGCCTGCCTGCCTGATTGCCCCTAACCGCTTCTGCCTGCTAACCTCATCACCGCCCTAAACACTCCCCTGCCACCCTGATCAATGCCTAACTGCCCTCCCCTGCCAGCATGGCCTCTCCTAACTGTCCTTCCCTGCAGGTCTGGTCTCCCCCACTCCCCTGCAACTGCCCTCTCTTGCTGGCCATCTTGTGGTGGCCATCTTATATCCACATGGGGGTGGCCATCTTTGACGATATGGGGCCGCCATCTTGTGTATTGGAGTGATGGTCAATTTGCATATTACCTCTTTATTGTATAGGACTAGAGGCCCCGTGTACAAAATTTGTGCATGTGTAGGATCCCTAGGCCTGGCCAGCAATCAGGGTAAATAGGGCCTTCCGGCTTCCAGCTGGGGCCTTCCTGCCAGCTGCTGGCCAGAGCCTGCCTTCCCCAGCTGGGGCCTTTCTTAGTTCCTCACCACCCTCTGGTGGTCAGCCCACATCATAGTAAGCAATAGAACTTCTGGTCGAACTCCCACAGGGGCACTTTAAATGTTAGCCATATATATACACAAATAATTTTTTATATCTTCTCTTAATCTATAGCTTACATTTTCAATTTCTAGGAATTCTTTGATAAGTAGAAATTCTCAGTTTTAATACAAGATTTATAAATTTTTCTTTATGGTTTGTACTCTTTTGGGTTTTGTTTAAAAATTCCTTCTAGCCCTGACTGGTTTGGCTCAGTGGATAGAGCATTGGCTTGTGGACTGAAAGGTCCTGGGTTTGATTCTGGTCAAGGGTATGTACCTTGGTTGTGGGCACATCCCCAGTAGGAGGTGTGTAGGATGCAGTTGATCTATGTTTCTCTCTCATCAAAGTTTCTAACTCTCTACCCCTCTCCCTTCCTCTGTAAAAAAAAATCAATAAAATACATTTAAAAATAAAAAAATCCTGCCGAAACTGGTTTGGCTCAGTGGTAGAGCATCGGCCTGCGGACTGAAAGGTCCCAGGTTCTATTCCGGTCAAGAGCATGTACATTGGTTGCGGGCACATCCCCGGTAGGGGGTGTGCAGGAGGCAGCTGATCGGTGTTTCTCTCTCATCAATGTTTCTAGCTCTCTATCTCTCTCCCTTCTCTCTGTAAAATATCAATAAAATATATATTTTTTAAAAAATAAAAATTAAAAAAATCCTTTTTTATACCAAGGTATAAACTTAGTCTTCTATATTATATTTGTAAAGGTTGCCTTTTCCTTTATTTTCTTTATAAAGTTCCTTAGTATCAATCTTTTTTATAAGATAAAGAAGGGGTGTAATTGTGTGTGTGTGTGTGTGTGTGTGTGTGTGTATTTGTTTGTGTGTGTGTACAATATGAGAAGGGTATCCTTTCTTAGTGACAGTCATTAATTAGGTTATTATACAGTAGGTAGGGAGTCCTTGCTCTTAATTAACATAGTTTTTAACAATTTTTGGTTTATGATAACACAAAGATCTATTTGGAACATTAATCTTCCTCATTAGTAGAGCTCTTTTTCTGTTTCCCTTATTTTTTCTGTTTTTGTATTTTTATTCTGTCATTTTCACTTACATTTTAAGTTGAATACTTAATAATTTTATACTTATAAATGCATATATATATGCATATATATGCATATATAATATATATAATATATATAATAATATTATATATAATATATATATTATATATATATATATATATATATATATATATATATATAATTGATTTTTTACAGAGAGGAAGGGAGAGAGATAGAGAGTTAGAAACATCGTTGAGAGGCATCGAACAGCTGCCGCCTGCACACCCCTACTTGGGATGTGCCCGCAACCAAGGTACATGCCCTTGACTGGAATTGAACCTGGGACACTTCAGTCCGCAGGCCAACACTCTATCCACTGAGCCAAACCGGTTTCGGCTACTTATAAATTCTTAAGGTTTATAACTTTTCCTATATGTACTGGACTTGGATGCATACTACAAATTTTGACATATAGTAGTATCATCATTCAGTTTTTGTTGTTTTCTTTATTTATGTGTATGTTCCTATTTTTATAGCAGGAGCAATACTTAAAAAGTTGAAATATATTGGGTTGTATTATGTATAAATATTAATTTTTTAAATCTTTATAGTTGAAATTATTACATATTGTCCCTCTCCCCTTCCCCTTATAGCTCCCCTCCATCTGGTTCCTAACCCACCCCAGGCCCTTGCCTCCTATTATCTGTGTCCATAGGTAATGTGTACATGCATATAAGATCTTTGTCTAATTTCTTCCCACAACTCCCACTCCCCCTTCCCTTTGAGAATCATCAGTGTGTTCCATTTCCATGCCCCTAATTCTACTCCATTCGCCAATTTATTCTGTTCATCAGATTTTTTATTCGTTAGAATTTTAGATTCAGTAATTGATAGATATGTATTTGTTGCCACTTTGTTGTTCATATATGTTGTCTTTATCTTTTTCTTCTTCTTTCTCTTCTTAAAGAATACCCTTCAGCATTTCATATAATATTGATTTGGTGGTAATGAACTCCTG
This sequence comes from Vespertilio murinus, assembly GCA_963924515.1. Classification (NCBI taxonomy): domain Eukaryota; kingdom Metazoa; phylum Chordata; class Mammalia; order Chiroptera; family Vespertilionidae; genus Vespertilio; species Vespertilio murinus. Next base: position 35,282,946 of record OZ004716.1, read on the forward strand.
TAGCTTTTTCTTGTTAGTGAAGCTCCTTATCTGACCTTCAATTCTAAATGATACCTTTGCTATGTAGAGTAATCTTGATTGAAGGTTGTTCATCACTTTGAATATTTCTTGCCACTCCTATCTGGCCTGCATTGTTTCTGTTGAGAAATCAGCTGACAGTCATTTGGGTGCTCCCTTGTAGGTAACTAACTTTTTTTCTCTTGCTGCTTTTAAGATCTTCTCTTTGTCTTTTGCCCTTGGCATTTTAATTCTGATGTGTCTTGGTGTGGTCCTCTTGTTTGGAGTTGTCTGTGCTTTCTGAGCTTGTAAGTATTTATTTCACCAGGTAGGGAAAGTTTTCTGTCATTATTTCTTCAAATAGGTTTTCAATATCTTGCTCTCTCTCTTCTTTTGGCACTCCCATAATTCGGATGTTGGTATGTTTAAAGTTGTCCCTGGGCTCCTTACACTATCTTCATATTTTTTGTTTCTTTTTTCTTTTTGGTCTTCTGCTTGGGTGTTTTTTGCTTCCTCATATTTTAAATCATTGATTTGATTTTCAGAATCCTCTAGTCTATTATTAAATTCCTTTATATTTACTCTTTATTTCAGATAGTGTATGCTTAATTTCTGACTGGTGCTTTTGCTTTTTTTTTTTCTTTTCTTTCATTCTCAGTAAGATCCTTAAGAGTCTCACTAAGTTCCTTGGAAGTTTCTAGAAGATTCTTGAGTGACCTTATAACTTTGGATTGGAACTCTATCCAGTAGTTTTCTTTCTTCCATTTCTTTCATTTGTGACATGTTTCTTTGTCTCCACATTTTGGCTGCTTTCCTGTGTTTGTTTCTAGATATATTCAGTAGCTGCTAAGTCTCCTTGAGTTGATAGAATGACCTTGTATAGTAAGTGTCCTATAGGGCCCAGTGGCTCCACCTCCCCAATCACCTGAGGTGAACACTCTAGGTACACCCCTTTGTGGGCTGTGTGCACAGACTTGTTGTAGTTGAGACTTGATTGCAGTACAGGTCTTTTACCATAAGCAACACACTCAAGGGGCAGACTTAGTGAGCACCAAAGCCCCACTGAATCAAGTCTTGTTCTATAAGGGTGTCTCCTGCACAGCAGCTCTTCCACTACTAGTTGTAGCTGGTCCCCACAGCCAATTGGCATAGAGATAAGTTCCTCCCGGTGACACCAACAGAAATCAAGGCTCAACTACGAGACTGTGCACACAGCCCACAAAGGGGTGCACCTAGAGTGTTCACTTCAGGTGATTGGGGAGGCTGGGCCACTGAGCCCTATAAGACACCTACTACTGCGGAACCAAGATGGCGGCCTAGGCAGTCTCCTAAGCTGCCGCCTCATCAACAATTTAATTAAAAAAACAACTAAAATCAAAAAGGACTTCACCAAAACCTCAGGAAAGCTGGCGGAGTGGAGTAGCTACAACTAGAAAGAAAGAGAGAGGCTCACGGATCGGACTGGGAGCTGAAAAGCGCTGAGGTAGGGAGACACTCGCAGGCGGAGAGGAAGTGCGGCCGCCGAATACCTGCCTGGCGGGAGGGGAGGAATTCCCCGATTGCACGGAACCCTTTCCGACTGTACTGAACCCCAACCCCTGCTGAAAATCCGTGGTCCCAGGCTCATACGGGTGGAGTCTGGATTGTAGAGAAAGGCACCCAGAGACTCAGAGACTGGGAGACCAGGGACCCGGAGCCGCTGCCGGCAGGGTCTACAGTCGCGCTCACGTGAATGAGAACGCGCTGAGGTCTGACCACCACCCCTCCATAGCGGAAGGAGTCAGAAGCTCCAAGTCTGGCCACAGAGGCTGCCACTGCCTCTCTGTACACAGTGGCGGCCTCTCTGTAGCGGAAGGAGTCAGAAGCTCCAGACTACAGAGACCAGCCCAAGTCCGGGCGAGGCCCTGGGGCACCCACGCTCTTTTGTCAGTCAGGCGGAAACTCAGGGAAGCTGCAGAAGGCAGAGGTCAGGCGGAAACTCAGGCGAGTGCACAAGGGCAGGGCGGAAACCAAGACTGTCAATTCAGCCCTGAGACTCCGCCCCATCCAAGCTGAGCAGAGGCTTCTGCAGTTTTTCAAGTCTGATCCTATAAGACTGTCTCCAATACAGAATTTATCCCAGAGTAGACACAGCTGATACCCACATCCAATTGGCCTGAAAGTCAATCCACAACAATAAAGACTTAGCTACAACAAGGCTGTGCACGCAGTCCACAAAGGGGATCACCAAGAGTGTCTACCTCAAGTAACTGAGGAGGCTGACCCACTGTGCTATATAGGACACCAAACATACAAAGCCATCCAACCAACTCTGAAAAATAGTGATAATGCCGAGACAAGGAAATAGATCTCAACCAAAAGAGATGGAGGATATAGAGTTCAGAACTACGGTTCTAAGGTTATGCAATAATATCCTAGAAAAGCTTGATAAACTTCATGAGACCCAACTAAAAAGTATACATAAACTGACTAAATTGGAAAATATTATGCAGCGATCCAACAGCAGAATGGAGGAACACAAGAATCAGGTCAAAGAGCCAAAAGACACTCCTTTGGAGAAGGAAGAAGAAAAGAGGATACAGAAAGTTGAAGATAATGTAAGGAGCCTCTGGGACAACTGCAAGCGCACCAATATCAGAATTATGGGGGTGCCAGAAGAAGAGGGAGTGCAAAATACTGAAAACATATTTGAAGAAATAATATCAGAAAACTTCCCTCACCTGGTAAAAGAAATGGACTTACAAGTACAGGAAGCCTACAGAACCCCAAACAAGAGGAATCCAAAAAGAAATACTCTGAGGCACATCATCATCAATATGCCAAGGGTAAAAGACAAAAAGAGGATCTTACAAGCAGCAAGAGAAAAGCAGTTGGTTACTTATAAGGGAGCACCCATACGACTATCAGCTGATTTCTCAACAGAAACCATGCAGGCCAGAAGGGAGTGGTAAGAAATATTCAAAGTGATGAATAGCGAGAACCTACAACCAAGATTACTGTATCCAGCAAAGTTATCATTCAGAATTGAAGGGCAGATAAAGAGCTTCACAGATAAGAAAAAGCTAAAGGAGTTCATCACCACCAAACCAGTATTATATGAAATGCTGAAAGGTATTACTTAAGAAGAGGAAGAAGATCAAGTGAATTAAAAATCTCAGGAATAGAATAAACTGGTGAATATAATAGAATTAGGGGCAAAGAAAGGGAGTGGATAGATAATTATCAGGGTGAAAGGGGTGTGGGGTGCAGAAAGAGACTGGATTAAAATTGTATAACCTATGGATGAGGACAGTAATGGGGGGAGGGGGTAAGGGCAGAGGGTGGGGTGGGAATCAGGTGGAAGGGAGCTATGGGGGAGAAAAAGGAGAAACAATTGTAATAATCTGAGCAATAAAGATATATTAAAAAAAAAAAAGACACCCAGGTTCAATTCCAGTAAAGGGCACATCCCTGGATTGTGAGCTCAGTTCCCAAAGCAGGAGGCAGACAATTAATGATTCTCTCTCATCATTGATGTTTCTATCTCCTCTCTTCTCTCTGAAATAAATAAAAATATTTTTTTATTTTTTTAAAATATATTTTATTGATTTTGCACAGAGAGGAATTGAGAGCCAGAAACGTCAATGAGAGAGATACATCAACCAGCTGCCTCTTGCACACTCCCCACCGGGGATATGCCCGCAACCAAGGTATGTGCCCTTAACCGGAATCAAACCCGGGACCTTTCAGCCCGCAGGTCGATGCTCTATCCACTGAGCCAAACCGGTCTCGGCTAAAAATATATTTTTAAATGAAAGATTATCCTATATAATAAAAGAGTAATATGCAAATTGACCATCACTCAAACACACAAGATGGCTGCGACCCATATGGTCAAGGATGGCTGCCCCCATGTGGACACAAGATGGCTGCCACAAGATGTCCAGCAAAGGAGGGCAGTTGGGAGGAATCAGGCCTGCAGGGGAGGGCAGTTGGGTGTGATCAATCCTGAAGGGGAGGGAAGTTAGGGGTGACCAGGCCTTCAAGGGAGGGCAGTTAAGGGTGACCAGGCCTGCAGGGGAGAACAGTTAGGAGCAATCAGGCTGGGAGGGGAGCTTTTAGGCATCAATCAGGTTAGGGGGTGATCAGGCTGGCAGGGAGAAGTGGTTAGAGGAAATCAGGAAGGCTGGTAGGTGAGCAGTTGGGAACCAGCAGTTCAGCATTGTGAGAGGGATGTCTGGCTGCCCATTTAGGCCTGATCCTAGTAGGACATCCCTCAAGGGGTCCCACATTGGAGAGGGTTCAGGCCTGGCTGAGGGACACACACAAATTTCATGCACCAGGCCTCTAGTATATATATTGTGTTCAGTTTAGATTATAAGCCTTACATGTTTTCTGTTCTTTATAATATATGAAAATATCCACTGTTATATATTAAATAATATCAAGCTACTTTATTGTACACTTGATAAGGATGTTTATGATCATAACTACTTTTAGTGAGTTAGTCTATTATTCAACTTTTATCCTTCTCTCTATACAAATTGCTAAATTAGTGAGATGTGAGCTACAAAGATGTTCCCCCAAGTCCCTTTTCTCCATTCTCTGAAAATCTTGAAGAATGGACTGGATTGACTGGATTTTGTTACATTAGAGCCCATCTATTCATAGTGAAGTAATTTGACCAATACATTCCCATAGATAACCCTTTTTCAAAGTTTCAGCAACCAAACTCAGCATTCATTTTATATATTTTAAGTAATTGACCATGAGTTCCTAGAAAATATGCAGGAAATAACTGTGTCTTTTTAAATGACTTATGGGCAGACAATTCTGTGGTTGAAAGACTATTATGAGATCCAACATGGTGCTGACAGTACTGCAAGGAAGAAGAGTGTGGTGTGGAGTTTCTTCCCTTTCCGCATCCCGCACAGAAAGCAACAGGTTCCTGAGTGGAGGAGCTGGGGATTAAGAAATTAGAGAAATAAAGAGACAAGAGACAGAAATAGATTCAGGCTGGGTGCTGGGTGGCTTCCTGTCCTCTGATAGAGAGACAGTGACACTCACGTCAGACAACACAGCATATTTATTGGTTTCCAAAAGGGAATTTATGATCAAAAGGATTTTCAGGTGTGCCCAAATCCTATTCACCAGGATCTGGGTAAGCTCCTTATTTTTTGGTAAAAGATTTAGCATATCAAGACCTGGGTGGGTCAAGGTCCTTTTTGTTCCTCATTCCAAGCACATGGATAAAGATAAGAAATCAGTACTGATAACATGATTCTGCCAGTGCCCTTGGGATCAGCTGATTAAAAGAGTATCCATGTGCCTTCCCAGATGGCTCTCTACAGAAAAGAATGTGGCAGACTAAATAAATGAGAGGGAGCCAAAACCGGTTTGGCTCAGTGGTAGAGCAGGTTCGATTCCGGTCAAGGGCATGTACATTGGTTGCGGGCACATCCCCAGTAGGGGGTGTGCAAGAGGCAGCTGGTTGATGTTTCTCTCTCATCGATGTTTCTAGCTCTCTATCTCTCTCCCTTCCTCTCTGTAAAATATCAATAAAATATATTTTTTTAAAAAAAGAAAAAGAAATGAGAGGGACATGGGTGGATGTGTGTGGGTGAGTTGGGGACAGATGTTTAAGGAGTCCCAGGGATTGGCAAATCAGGCTCTCTTAGATGGGGAGCTCCTACTACCATTGCAAATTCCTCCAGGCTATCTGAGCTTGGCACAGAACCCATGCCATCTTGTTCAGGGGAGCAACAGAGGCCAGGAATGACCACATCAACATCCAGACAGGCCTCAGACAGCACCCCAAACCTGTTGTAGGATGCTGCTTTCATCCATAACCCACAAGGAACTACAACCATGCTCTGGTAGTGAGCATTGTGGTACCATAACATGGGTCCCAAACATCTTCTGTGAGTGTGCACCAGACAGATCTCTTGCCCTTTAAGTACCCACACTGTGAGTTTAAGCCACAGGTAACCCACTCTGTGTTCCATCCCTGATCCCAGTACAGAAGTGCAGTCAGAGGTGAGCTACAACCCCCTGCAAAGAGAACTCTTGCCTGGCAAGTGCCCTGCCCCAGCACAGACAGAAAACACTATGCCACCACCATAGACAGACCCTTTGGCTGGTGTGCACCCCACCCACTGGACAGAACTGCAGCCTAGTATGTACTACACCCCTGCTGCAGACAGAACCTTTGATCTATGCATGGTCTGCAACCAGCACAGATAGCTGTCACCTGGCCATGGGCCCTACCCATAGCCCAGGTCAGAGCTTCTGGTGCAACCTAGTATGCCCAGCCACAGTTAACAGAACCACTCTGCAAGTGCATTGCCAGAGGGACCTAGAGTATCGTCCCACCTTAAGGAATGGAGCCACACAGCAAATTTCATACCAGAGGGCTCTGGACTCACAAAGAGCCTCACACCAGAGGAACAGTGCACTTGCACCCACCAACACCAAGAAACAGATAACAAAGGGATCAGAAAGTGAGAGAAAGGAATAAAACTCATAACAGACAATAAAGGTATGAATCTCGTGGCAAACCCATCCCATGGGGCTGGCAAGTCCAGGACCATTGGACTGCTAGGGATTCAACCTCTTGGAACAATCCAGGGAGCCCCAGACTGGACAGAGACAGCAAAATTGGGGAGCCATGCCAAAAGCAGTTTGGCTCAGTGGATAGAGTGTCGGTCTGCAGACTGAAAGGTCCCAGGTTTGATTCCGGTCAAGGGCATGTACATTGGTTGCGGGCTCATCCCCAGTAGGGGGTGTGCAAGAGGCAGCTGGTTGATGTTTTTCTCTCATCAATGTTTCAACCTCTCTGTCCCTCTACCTTTCTCTCTGTGAAAAATCAACTATATATATATATATATATATATATATATATATATATATATATATAAAATGGGGAGACAAAGTAACCTCCAAATGAAAGGAAAGGAGGAATTGCCAGAAAATGAACTAAATGAAACAGGCATGTAATATGTCAGGAAAAGAATTTATAGTAAGGGTCATACAGTTCAAAAACCAAATGGATGAGAAAAATAACTTATGTAAGAATAGGAAATAAAAAAGGATATAGCTACAATAAAAAGCATGATGGAAGGTTTCCACAATATACTAGAAGAAGCAGAGGACCAAATTAGTGATTTAGGAGATAGGGCAGAAAAACACACCCAACATGAACAGCAATTGGGGGAAAATAAATTGGAAAGCATGAGGAGAGCTTGAGGGAGCTTTGGGACAACATAAAATGAATATATATATATATATATATATATATATATATATATATATACCGTATTTGCCGCCATATAAGACGATTTTTTGGCCCTGAAAAATATGCCTCCAAGTGGGGGGTAGTCTTAAATGGGGAGTATATAACAAACTCTGTATTTTGAGTGGAAATGTTAGGGGGTCGTCTTATACGCCCAGTCGCCTTATACGCCGGCAAATACGGTATTTTCAGGGCCAAAAAATTGTCTTATACGCCGGCAAATATGGTATATATATATATATATATATATATATATATATATATATATGGTGCCAGAATGACAAGAAGAAAAGCAAAGATTAGAAAACTTATTTGAAGAAATAATGACAGAAAACATCCCCTAATTTGGGGAAGAAAAAAGTCACAGAAGCACAGAGAACCCCAATTAAGATAAACCCAAAAGAACCATACCGAACCACGTTATAATTACAATGACAAACATTAACCACAAAGGGTATCTTAAAGACTGCATGAAAGAGACAAATATCTCCAATTAGATTACCAAATAATTTCTCAACAGAAATGCATCAGGCCAGAAAGGAAAGGAATGCGGTATACAAAGTGATGTAAAGCAAGAGAATGAATCCAAAAATACTCTATCCAGCAAGGCTATCGTTCAAAATTAAAGGAGAAATCATGAGCTTCACAGGGGGAAAAAAGTCTAAGGAAATTTATCATCACCTGCCAAGAACCAATTCCAGAATATAATAATTACAAGAGTTACATCAAAGGTTGATGGGACTTGGGAGGCTCAACAAGGGTGAGCTACATATGTATGAAAATGGCTTAAAGGTACTTCCCCCAAACCTCAATAGGATTGTTAGCTGCCAGACAGCTCAGGGAATTTTATTGCCTACTGTTGGGCAAATACCTGAACAGCTGTAGGCTATTCCTAAAACTGACAATCTCTGTAAACCCTTTGATACCTTACACTTTGAAGTGTATATTTCCACCTTGCCTTAGGACAGGTTGTGTTGAATAAAAGCACAGATCCTTGGTCAAGGTAGTCTTCAGTTCCCTTTAGCTGAAGCTCCTCTGAACACCAGTGCCTTTCAAATCTATCTTTCATCCTTGGATTCCTTCTATAACGTATGCTCAATCCCTTTCTCCAGAATGCTGAACTCTTTGTAAGGCTGGGGAAAGAACCCTGGCATTATGGTGCCCTTATGAGGCACACCAACAACCACCAAGTCAGCAATGCAAAAAATGCTAAAAATACTTGTAAATAGAAGAAATAGGAAGGGAAGAAGGAATACAGGAACAAAGAATAAAAATAGTACAAATCAGTACTTATCTATACTAATACCCCATTTCCCCGAAAATAAGACTGTGTCTTATATTAATTTTGCTCCCAAAGATGTGCTAGGTCTTACTGTCAGGGGATGTCTTATTTTTCCATGAAGAAGAATACAGGACACATTTATTGTTAAATGAAAATAAAGGAAATTTATTACCTGTATACAGTATGGTAGTACGGTAGTTGTCAACACAAACCAGACAAACTGGGAATCCTACAGTATCAAGAATTTACTCATTTATTCAATGACAATCATGTCATCATCTTCTGGAACATCATCATAACAATCCAATTCCTGAATTTCCTGGTGAATTTCTTGGGACTCCATTTCTTTCAGAATCAGTGGACCAAATCTCTCATGTTTAGCAATAGCACTGTCTTTAAATGAGTACTTCTTGTCAAGGTAGCCTGCTCGCAGTGCATTTGCAATGCAACTGTCAGTGATTTTCTCCCATGAATTCTTCACCCAAGTCACAACTTCTTGCAGTTTAGGTTTCACAAAGTTTCCATGGTGATTTCTCTCCATTGGCACAGCAGTGACGTCAGGACTCCGCGTAACGTCACTGGTTCCTAGACACCAGTCGGGGCGGCCCTAGCGACCAGTTTATGATAAATTAATTTTCATTCAGAGACAGAGCCTGGGGGCCTTATTTTCGGGGGATGCCTTATATTTCACTCAGAAGGAAACCTGTAAGTAGGTCTTATTTTTGGAGGATATCTTATTTTCAGGGAAACATGGTAATAGAGGAATATGCAAATTGTCCAGGACACCATCACAATAACAGTTACGACTGAACAGTAGGTTGCATGGAGCAACCTGACTGGCAAGGCAGTTAGTGAGGGATGACCAAAGGACTGAACAGCAGGCTGTGTGGGATGAACAGGCCAGCAGGGGGTTCATTAGGGGCAACCAGGCTGCCAGAGGGGGACATTTGGGGGCAATCAGGCTGGCAGGGGGAAAAATAAGGGGTGACCAGGCTAGTGGGAGGGGAAACTGGGGATGACTAGCCCAGCAGAGAGGGGCAGTAAGGGGCAACCAGGCTTGACAGGGGCACTTAGAGATGATTAGGCAAGCAGGCAGAGGCAGGAATGATCAGGCTGTCAGGGGATAGATAAAGGTGATCAGGCAGGCAGGCAGGTCAGCAGTTAGGAGCCAGTGTTCCTGGGTTATGGGAGGGATGTCTGACTGCCAGGATCAGGCCTAAACGAGCAATCAGACATCCCCTGAGTGGCCCTGGATTGATGATGGTGCAGGCTGGGCTCTGGGACACCTGGCCCCATACCCAAATTTTGTGCACCAGGCCTCTAGTAAATAATAACCTTACATGTAAATGGAATAAATGCTCCAATCAAAACACATAGAGGGAGACCGAAGCAAGATGGCGGCCCAGGAAGTCTCCTGGGCCGCCATCTCCTCAACAATTTGGAAATAAACAACGGATAAAACCGAAAGGGATCGCACCAGACCCACAGGAAAGCTGGTGAAATGGAAAGGCTACAACTAGACGCAAAGCAGGACGTCGCTGCTGCCATGTGGCGTTTAAAACTACAGAGAAACTGAACCTGCCGGAGCCGCTGCCCCCGGGAATGAGGGAAGCCAGGCCTCGCTCCACCCCGGGGCCCAGGGAGTAGGCCAGCCCCGCCAGCCGCCACGGGAGCTGATGGGGGCCTACGCCGCCGCCGCCGCCACAGCGCCTTCGGCTCCTGCCTGGACTAGAAGCCCGTGAATGCAACCTCCCAGCCCACCCGCAGTGCTGGAGAGTAGCGGGCGCCTGGGCTCGGCCCCCCGCACTGGCCGCCAGGCGGGCGAAGAGAAGGTGTAGTATCTCCCCGCCGGCCCAGCCCCCGCGCTTACTGTGCAGGCAAAGAAATCGTGTAGCGTTTCCCTGCACACAACCAGCCCAAAAGTGGGAAGACTACAACTAGACACCAAGCAGGGTGCCGCAGCCACCATGTGGAGTTTAAAACTACAGCAAAACTGAACCTGCCACTGAAGCCGGAAATGAGGGAAGCCATACCTCGCCCCGCCCCGGGGCCCAGGGAGTGGGCCAGCCCTGCCGCCACTACGGGAGCTGATGGGGGCCTACGCAGCCGCCACCGCCGCTGCCGCCGCGCCTTCGCCGCGCCTTTGGCTCCTGCCTGGACTAGAAGCCCGTGAGCGCGACCTCCCAGCCCGCCCACAGTGCGGGCGCAGCGTCTCCCCTCCCGCACAACCAGCTCGGCCCAGAAATGGGAAGGCTACAATTAGACACCAAGCAGGGCACCACAGCTGCCATGTGGAGTTTAAAACTACGGCGAGTGGAGGACTGAGAAGGTGGGGCAGTTCTGTGCCGTGCTGCCTTCCACTGGTTGAGACCTCCGAGAGTGAGGGTCTACCGAGGTGAGGATGCCCCTACTATCACCTGTGGAGGGGCAGCGCTGAGCTGGCCAATATTTGTGGTGGTGGTGCTGCTTGTCCTGGCTCAGGGGAAGCGTTCCACTAAGTCTGAAAGACTGGGACATTGCGGGGACTCTCCGCCACCGCCCGCAGCCTGCTCTGCCAGGCCTTCGCGTGCACTGTGCTGGCGCTGCGTCTTCCATTGGCAGACCCGGAGAGTCCTCTCTCCGCTGCCGCATGGCCAGGCCAGGGCATCAGACACTACCACCACACGGATTTTAAAACTGCAGGGGAAATTGAGCCACAGGCGCTGCCATCGCTGCCGCACCCGCCGCTGCCCCCAAGAATGGGAATCCACCGAAATCAGAGCTCACTACACACCGAGCTCATAGAGAGTGTGGCTTCCGAAATTAGCCTCTGCATCCACAGAAGCCCCACATTCGCAACAAAGAGGACACCATTGAGGGCGGACTCTCCCCATGCAGCCATCACAGCCTGCCCACAATCTTCCCAGCACACCCACCATGCTGGGAGGAAGATGGAGCGCGCTGGTGAGGAAATGGCACGGTGCCTTCCATTACCCACTCAGGCGAGCCCATCCTCCGATGCCACATGGCCAAGCCGAAGCTCTCACCACCACTGCCATATGAACTTTAAAACTACAGTGGTAATTGAACCACAGGAGCGACCGTCAATATTGCACCTGGCACCGCCACCCGCCACTGCCGCCGAGAATAAAGGAAATCCAAGAACACCTTGGGCTCAGGGAGTGGGCGACCTCAGAACTTAGCCTCCATGTCTGCAGCTGCTCCGCTCCCACACCGAACGAGACACCTTTGGGGGTGGTCCCCCAGCCTGAAACCATCTCAGACCAACTGCAGCTGTCCCAGCCTGCCCCCCATGCTAGCAAGGAGCTGGCGCGGCGCCTCCAGTATGCAACCCCAACACCCTAGAGGGGCCGTGTGCCCCGGATGAGTCGTGTATCCCAGGGGGCCGAGTGCCCCGGGTGAGCCGAGTGTCCCAGGGGGCCGAGTGCCCCGGGTGAGCCGAGTGTCCCAGGGGGCCGAGTGCCCCGGGTGAGCCGAGAGTCCCAGGGTGCAGTGTGCCCCGGGCGAGCCGTGTGTCCCAGGGGAAGCAGTGGGACCCAGGGGAAGGGGCGGTGAAAACCAGAGGAGGAGCGGACTCAATTCATATGGTCCTGAGATAGTCACCATAAAACAAGCAGACTGCCAAATGAGGAGCAGATTTTATTCATGGGGTCCTGAGATGGTCACCATAAAACAAGCAGATTGTCAAATGACAGGGGGGAGGGGAAGATGACCTGGGGGGAGATAGGAGAACAACCGAGGGACTGGTATGAATGAACATAAGTACAACCAATGAACACAGAACTCTGGGGAGGGAGGGCATAAATGGGAGGTAAGGGGGGGCGGGGGGCAATGGTAAACTATGTACACAGAAAACACCTTAATAAAATAAAATTTAAAAAAAAAACAAAACACATAGAGGACCGAAAAAAGATGGTGGCCTAGGTAGTCTCCTAAGGTGCCACCTCCTCAACAATTTGGCAAAAAACAACAGATAAAATCGAAAGGGATCGCACCAGACCCACAGGAAAGCTGGCAAAATGGGAAGGCTACAACTAGACGCAAAGCAGGATGCTGCTGCTGCCATGTGGAGTTTAAAACTACGGCGAAACTGGACCTGTTGGAGCCGCTGCTGCTGGGAATGAGGGAAGCCAGACCTCGCTCTGCCCCGGGGCCCAGGGAGTGGGACAGCCCTGCCAGCCGCCATGGGAGCTGATGCGGGCCTACACCGCGCCTTCAGCTCTTGCCTGGACGAGAAGCCCGTGAGCGCGACCTCCCTGCCCGCAGCCATCCCAGCCCACAGCCATCCCAGCCCGCACACCGTGCTGGAGAGGAGCAGGCACAGCGTCTCCCCATCTGCAGCCAGCTCGGCCCAGTCCCTGAGCTCGCGTGCGGGCGAAGAGATGGCAGAGTGTCTCCCCACCCCAGCCAGCTTGGCCCAGCCCCTCCGCTTGCTGTGCTGGCGAAGAGATCGCGCAGCGTCTCCCCGCCCGCAGCCAGCTTGGCCCAGAAATGGGAAGGCTACAACTAGACACCAAGCAGGGCACTGCTGCTGCCATGTGGAGTTTAAAACTACGGCGAAACTGGACCTGCCAGAGATGCTGCCTGCCAGAGACGCTGCTGCCGGGAATGAGGGAAGCCAGACCTCACTCCGTCCTGTGGCCCAAGGACTGGGCCAGCACGCCGGCCATGGGAACCAGGGAGCTGATATGGGACCTTCGGCGCCTGTCCACAACCATCCCAAGGAGCTGTCGCGGCGTCTCCCGGCCTGCGGCCAGCTGGGCCCAGTCTCCACACGCACCTTACTGGTGGGGAGCTGGCGTGGCGCCTTCCCTTTGTGCCCCGGTGAGTCTTTCCGCTCCCACCACCAGCAGCCGGCTCCAAAGCTTACGCCACTACCGCCATGTGAATTTTAATACTACAGGGGAAATTGAGACACAGGAGCTACCGTTGCTGTCGCACCCGACGCCGCACCCGCGAATGGGAATCCACCGAAATCAGAGCTCACTACGCCCTGGGCTCAGAGAGAGTGTGGCTTCAGAACTTAGCCTCTGCGTCCACAGCAGCTCCGCTTCCGCATCCAAAGGAGACACCATTGAGGGGGAACTATCTGCCCACAGCCATCTCAGCCCGCCCACAACCTTCCTAGCACACCCGCCGAGCTGGTGAGTAGCCGGCACGGCACCTTCCGTTAGGGGTCCTGGCGAGTCCTTCCTCAGCCACCGCATGGCTGAGCCAAAGCTCCCGCCACTGCTGCCATGTGAACTTTAAAACTACAGTAGAAATTGAACCACAGGAGCGACCCTCGCTGCCGCACCGGCCACCGCCACCCGCCACCGCTGCTGCAAATAAAAGAAATCCACCGAGAACAGAGCTCACTACGCCCTGGGCTCAGAGAGTGGGCGGCCTCAGAACTTAGCCTCCGCATCCGCAGCTGCTCCACTTCCGCACCAAAAGAGACACCTTTTTTTTTTTTTAATAAATCTTTATTGCTCAGATTATTATAATTGTTTCTCCTTTTTCTCCCCCATTGCTCTCTTCCCCCTGAATCCCACCCCACCCTCTGCCCTTACCCCCTCCCCCCATTACTGTCCTCATCCATAGGTTATACAATTTTAATCCAGTCTCTTTCTGCACCCCACACCCCTTTCACCCTGATAATTATCTATCCACTCCCTTTCTTTGCCCCTAATTCTATTATATTCACCAGTTTATTCTATTCCTGAGATTTTTAATTCACTTGATCTTCTTCCTCTTCTTAAGTAATACCTTTCAGCATTTCATATAATACTGGTTTGGTGGTGATGAACTCCTTTAGCTTTTTCTTATCTGTGAAGCTCTTTATCTGCCCTTCAATTCTGAATGATAACTTTGCTGGATACAGTAATCTTGGTTGTAGGTTCTTGCTATTCATCACTTTGAATATTTCTTGCCACTCCCTTCTGGCCTGCATGGTTTCTGTTGAGAAATCAGCTGATAGTCGTATGGGTGCTCCCTTATAGGTAACCAACTGCTTTTCTCTTGCTGCTTGTAAGATCCTCTTTTTGTCTTTTACCCTTGGCATATTGATGATGATGTGTCTCCAAGAATTTTTTTTTTTGGATTCCTCTTGTTTGGGGTTCTGTAGGCTTCCTGTACTTGTAAGTCTATTTCTTTCACCAGGTGAGGGAAGTTTTCTGATATTATTTCTTCAAATATGTTTTCAGTATTTTGCACTCCCTCTTCTTCTGGCACCCCCATAATTCTGATGTTGGTGTGCTTGCAGTTGTCCCAGAGGCTCCTTACACTATCTTCAACTTTCTGGATCCTCTTTTCTTCTTCCTTCTCCAGCGGAGTGTCTTTTGGCTCTTTGACCTGATTCTTGTGTTCCTCCATTCTGCTGTTGGATCGCTGCATAATATTTTCCAATTTAGTCAGTTTATGTATACTTTTTAGTTGGGTCTCATGAAGTTTATCGAGCTTTTCTAGGATATTGTTGCATAACCTTAGAACCGTAGTTCTGAACTCTATATCCTCCATTTCTTTTGTTTGAGATCTATTTCCTTGTCTCGGCATTATCACTATTTTTCAGAGTTGGTAGGATGGTTTTGTGTGTTTGGTGTCCTATATAGCACAGTGGGTCAGCCTCCTCAGTTACCTGAGGTAGACACTCTTGGTGATCCCCTTTGTGGACTGCGAGCACAGCCTTGTTGTAGCCAAGTCTCTATTGTTGTGAATTGACCTTCAGGCCAATTGGATGTGGGTATCAGCTGTGTCTACTCTGGGATAACTTCTGTATTGGAGACAGTCTTATAGGATCAGACTTGAAAAACTGCAGAAGCCTCTGCTCAGCTTGGATGGGGCGGAGTCTCAGGGCTGAACTGACAGTCTTGGCTTCTGCCCTGTCCTTGTGCACTCGCCTGAGTTTCCGCCTGACCAGCCCAGTTTCCCCAAGCAAGAGCGTGGGTGCCCCAGGGGCTCACCCGGACTTGGGCTGGTCTCTGTAGTCTGGAGCTTCTGACTCCTTCCACTACAGAGAGGCCGCCACCTTGTACAGAGAGGCGGTGGCAGCCTCCGTGGTCAGACCTGGAGCTTCTGACTCCTTCCGCTACGGAGGGGCGGCGGTCAGACCTCAGTGCGTACTTGCTCACGCTCGCGAGTCTGTAGACCCTGCAGACTGCGACTGCGGCTCCCGGTCCCCGGTCTCCCAGTCTCTGAGTCTCTGAGTCTCTGAGTCTCTGGGTGCCTTTCTCCACCCGTATGAGCCTGGGACCACGGAATTTCAGCCGGGGTTGGGTTCAGTACAGTCCGAAAGGGTTCCGTGCAATCGGGGAATTCCTTCCCTCCCACCGCCAGGCAGGTATTCGGTGGCCGCGTGCGCGAGCGTCTCCCTACCTCAGTGCTTTTCGGCTCCCAGTCCGATCCGTGAGCCTCTCTCTTTCTTTCTAGTTGTATCTATTCCACTCCACCAGCTTTCCTGACGTTTTGGTGAAGTCCTTTTTGATTTTAGTTGTTTTTTTAATTAAATTGTTGATGAGGCAGCAGCTTAGGAGATTGCCTAGGCCGCCATCTTGGATGTTCCTAAGGAGACACCTTTGAGGGCGGTCTACCCGCTTGCAGCCATTTCAGCCCGCCTGCAACCATCCCAGCCTGCCTGCCGTGCTAGCAAGGAGCTAGCGCAGCCCCTCCAATACGAGACCCCAGTGCCCGAGAGGGGTCGTGTGCCCTGGGTGAGCCATATGTCCAGAGGGCCCTGTGCCCCGGGTGAGCCGTGTGTCCGCAGGGGAAGCAGTGGGACCCAGGGGGAGGGGCAGTGATAACCAGAGGAGGAGCAGACTCTATTCCTGTGGTCCTGCGATAGCCACCATAAAACAAGCAAACTGCCAAATGAGGAGCGGATTCTATTCATGTGATCATGAGATAGTCACCATAAAACAAGCAGATTGTCAAATGACAGCAGGGAGGGGAAGGAGACCTGGGGGGAGATAAGAGAACAACCGAAGGACTGGTATGCATGAATACAACCAACGAACACAGAACTCTGGGGAGGGAGGGCATGAATGGGAGTGGGGGGGGGCAATGGTAAGATATGTACACAATATAATACATTAATAAAATAAATAAATGAATGAATAATAAAAATAAAACCATGGCGAAACCGGACCTACCAGAGCCGCTGCTGCCGGGAATGAGGGAAGCCAGTCCTTGCTCTACCCCGGGTCCCAGGGAGTGGGCCAGCCCTGCCAGCTGCCATGGGAGCCACGGAGCTGATGCAGGGCCTCCGCCACGCCTTTAGCTCATACCCGGAGGAGAAGACTGTGAACGTGGCCTCCCTTCCTGCAACCATCCCAGCCCGCAGCTGTCCCAGCCCACCCGCCGTGCTGGTGAGGAGAGGAGCTGGCACAGCACCTTCCATTCCCTGCCCAGGGAGTCCTTCCTCCAGTGCCGCATGGCCAGGCTGAAGCTTCCACCACTACTGCCATGTGGATTTTAAAACTACAGGGGAAATTAAGCCACAGGAGCTACCGTTGCTGCCTCACCCGCCGCCGCGGCGAATAATAGGAATCCACCGAAAACAGAGCTCACTCCACCCCAGGCTCAGGGAGAGTGTGGCTTTAGGACTTAGCCTCGGCATCCATAGCAGCTCCGCTTCTGCACCAAAGGAGACTCCATTGAGGGCAGTCTCTCCGCCTGCAGCCATCTCAGCACACCCACAACCTTCCCAGCACAACCTCCGTGCTGTTGTGTAGATGACGGGTGCTGGTGTGGAAATGGCGAGGCGCCTTCAGTTCCCAGCCCCGGCGATTCCTTCCTCCGCTGCCACATGGCCAGGCCGAGGCTTCCGTCACTGCTGCCAGGTGAACTTTAAAACTACAGTGGAAATTGAACCACAGGAGCGACCGTCGCTGCCACACCTGCCACCGCCGAACAAAGGAAATCCACTGAGAGCAGAGCTCACTACGCCCCGGCTCACGGAGTGGGTGGTCTCAGAACTTAGCCTCCATGTCTGCAGCTGCTCCGCTTCCGCACTGAACGAGACACCTTTGAGGGTGGTCTCCCAGCCTGCAGCCATCTCAGCCCACCTGAAGCTGTCCCAGCCTGCCCGCTGTGCTAGCGAGGAGCTTGCGCGGCACCTCCAATTCCCGACCCCAGCACTCCAGAGGGACCATGTGCCCTGGGTGAGCCATATGTCCCAGGGGCCGTGTGCCCCAGGTGAGCCGTGAGTGCCAGGGGGCCATGTGCCCCAGGTGTGCTGTGTGTCCCAGGGGCTGTGTGCCCCGGGTGAGCCATGTGTCCCAGGGGGCCGTGTTCCCTGGGTGAGCCGTGTGTCCCAGGGTAAGCAGTGGGACCCGGGGGTAGTGTCGGTGTGAACCAGAAGAGGAGCGGACTCTATTCATGTGGTCCTGAGATAGTCACCATAAAACAAGCAGACTGCCAAATGAGGAGCAGATTCTATTCATGTGATTCTGAGATAGTCACTATAAAACAAGCAGATTGTCAAATGACAGCAGGGAGGGGAAGGAGACCTGGGGGGAGATAAGAGAACAAACAAAGGACTTGTATGCATGAATATAAGTACAACCAACAAACACAGAACTCTTGGGAGGGAGGGCATGATTGGGAGGTGGGGTGGGGGGCAATGGTAAGCTATGTACACATATAATACCTTAATAATAAAACAAAATAAAATAAAATAAAATAAAATAAAATAAACACATAGAGTGGCTGAATAG
Source organism: Vespertilio murinus (assembly GCA_963924515.1). NCBI lineage: Eukaryota > Metazoa > Chordata > Mammalia > Chiroptera > Vespertilionidae > Vespertilio > Vespertilio murinus. The sequence goes on from OZ004716.1 coordinate 35,301,187, forward strand.
ATTAGAAAACATTATATATGGAAGTGGGGAAAAAAGCAGGGGTAGAAATACTTATATCTGATTAAATAGACCTCAAAATGAAGGCCATAATGAGATAAGGAAGGCCACTTCATACTAAACGGATGTATACAAAAGAATATAATTCTGATAAACATATATGTACCAAATACATAAAAAATATCTGGAAGATATCAAAGGAGAGATCAGCAGCAATAATAGTAGTTAACTTTAATACACCATTGGCATCACCGGATAAATCCTCTAGACAAAAAGTCAGCAAAGAAACAGCAATCCTCAATGACTCACTAGATCAGTTGGATTTAACCAACACCTTCAGAACATTTCACCATAAAGCTACATAATATACATTCTTCTCAAGTTCACATGGGACATTTCCAAAGATAAACCAAATATAGGGTGACAGGCAAAGTCTCTTCAAATTAAGAGGATTGAAATCATATCAAGCATCTGTTCAGATCACAATGGCATAATATTATAAATTAAAAACAATGAAAACAATTCAAAAACTCAAACACTTGGAGGCTAAATAGCATTTTATTAAACAATGACTTTGTTACCAAAGAGATGAAAGGAGAAATTAAGGAGAAACCAAGATGGTGGCATAGGTAAACACCTATACTGCTGCTTCGCACAACAATTTCAAAACTGCAACTGGAAGACAGAGCGGACTGGCTGAGTGGAAATTCTATAACTAGAAGGAAAGAAAAAATGGCATTGAGACTCAGAGAAACTGTGGAGGATAGAGGTGTGGAGACCTGTGCATGGAGAGGACAGGTGGCTGAATACACAACTTACTCATGGTGTGTGGAGAGGGAGGGAAGCAAGCGCATGACTAGCTTTCTCTTTCTAGAGGGAAACAAAACCTCCTGACTGCATTGAACTCCAGTTCTGGGTAAGATTTTGGGTACCCAGAGTCATTCAGGAAGAAACTGGACTGTCTGGCAGTGGGCAAAATTTGAGAACAGCTCTCTCTCAGAGATCCATGCAACCATTACTGTGGGACACTGAGACACAGGGGCCTCTTAGGGAGGGGCTGATGGGAAACCAAGGCTGTCTGCTCCACCCTGAAATTCTGCCCTATCCAACATGAGCACAGAAACTCTCCCAGCAGAGACACAGCTGATCCTCACAGTCAATTGGCCTGCAGGTCAACTCCCCCCAGTGATACTAACAACAATCTAAGCTTAACTACAACAAGACTGCACACAGCCTACAAAGGGCACACCAAGAGTGTCCACCTCAGGTAACTTGAGAGACTGAGCAACAGGGCCCTTTAAGACACCTAGCACATAAAGCCACTCTATAACCTCAGGGAAGTAACAAAATGTGAAGACAAAAAAAAAGCAAGTCACAAATGAAAGAAATAGAGGAAAACAAGCTACTGGATATAGAGTTCAAAACCACGGTTATAAGGTTTTTCAAGAATTTCCTAGAAAAGGCCAATAAATTTAATGAGACTCCAAGGATATGAAAAGGACCAACTAGAAATTAAGCATACACTGACTGAAATAAAAAATATTATACAGAGACCTAAATGCAGACTAGAGGAACACAAGAATCAAATCAAAGATTTGGAATACAAAGAAGCAAAAAACACTCCTCCAGAAAAGCAAAAAGAAAAAGGAATCAAAAAATATGAAGATAGTGTAAGGAGCCTCTGGGACAACTTCAAGTGAACCACCACCTAATTATGGGGGTGCCACAAGAAGAGCAAGAGCAAGATATTGAAAACTTAGTTGAAGAAATAATGACAGAAAACTTTCCCCACCTAGTGAAAGCAATAGACTTACAAGTCCTGGAAGCGCCCAGAACCCCAAACAAAAGGAATCCAAAGGGAACCACACCAAGACATATCAGAATTAAAATGCCACGGGCAAAAGACAAAGAGAGAATCATAAAATCAGCAAGAAAATAATAGTTAGTTGCCTACAAGGGAGCACCCATATGATTGTCAGCTGATTTCTCAATAGAAACTATGCAGGCCAGATGGGAGTGGCAAGAAATATTCAAAGTGAGGAATAGCAAAAACCTACAACCAAGATTACTCTACCCAGGAAAGCTATTATTCACAATTGAAGGTCAGACAAAGAGCTTCACAGATAAGAAAAAGCTAAAGGAGTTCATCATGGCCAAACCAGAATTATATGAAATGCTTAAAGACATTCTTTAAGAAGAGGAAGAAGGAAAATATAAAGATAAAAAATGATGAACAACAAATACATATCTATCAACAAGTGAATCTCAAAACCAAGGAAAACCTGATTAACAGTATTAACTGGTGTATATAATAGAACCAGGGGCATAGAAAGGAAGTGGACTGATAATTCTCGGGTGTAAAGGGGAATGGGGGTGCGGGAAGAGACTGGACAAAAAGTGTACACCTATGGATGAGGACTGTGGGGGAGGTAAGGGCAGAGGGTAGGGTAGGATCCTGGTGGAGGGGAGCTATAGGGCAGGGAGGAATATGAACAATTATAATAATCTGAATAATAAAGATTCATTCATTTTTTAAAGGAGAAATTAAAAATATCCTGGAAACAAATGACAATTAAAATACAACAATCCAAAATCTATGTGATAGTCCTGGGAAGGAAGTTCATAGCATTACAGGCCTACCTCGAAAGAAAGAAAGAAAGAAAGAAAGAAAGAAAGAAAGAAAGAAAGAAAGAAAGAAAGAAAGAAAGAAAGGAAAGGGAAGGAGGGAGGGAAGGAAGGAAGGAAGGAAGGAAGGAAGGGAAGGAAGGAAGGAAGGAAGGAAGGAAGGAAGGAAGGAAGGAAGGAAGGAAGGAAGGAAGGAAGGAAAGAGAGAAGAAGAGGGGGAGGGAGAGGGAGAGGGCGAGACTGGTATTAACATATCTAACTCTACAACTTAAAGAATTAGAAATAGGAAAACAAGAAAAGCCCAGGGTGAGCAGAAAGAAGGAAATAATAAAGAGCAGAGTGGAAATAAATGACATAGAGACCAATAAAACAATACAAAAGATCAATGAGACCAAGAGCTGTTTTTTTTTAAAAGGATAAACAGATTGATGAACCTCTAGCCAGACTCACCAAGAAACAAAGAGATGGTAAATGGAAGAGGTGAAATAACAATTAATTCCACAGACATACAAAGTATTGAAAAAATATATACTATGAACAACTCTACTCCAACAAACTGGACAGCCTTGATGAAATGGACATATTCCTAGAAAAATACAAGCTTCTAAAACTCAATCAGGAAGAATAAAATAATCTGAATTTGCCAGACAGCTTCACAGGGGACTTTTACCAAACATTGAGAACTAAAACCTATCCTCCTCAGACTATTCCAAAAAATTCAAGATGAAGGAACACTTCCAAGCTTTCTCAGAAGCCAGCATTGCCCTAATTCCAAAATGAGATTAAGACACTACAAAAAAGAGAATTATAGGCCAGTATCTCTAATGAACATAGATGCTAAAATCCTCAACAAAATTGTAGCAAATCAGATCCAGCATTACATTATACCAACCAAGTGGGAGTTATTACACCAACCAAGCATTACACCAACCAAGTGGAATTTATTCCAGGGATGCAAGGCTGGTGCAATATCCACAAATCAATAAATGTGATACATCACATAAACAAATTGAAAGACAAAAATCACATAGTCAAATTAATTGATGCAGAAAAAGCATTTGACAAAATCCAACACACTTTCTTAATTAAGACCCTCATAAAAATGGGACTAGAGGGATCATACCTCAACATAATAAAAGCCTTATATGATAAACCTATAGCCAACATAATACCCAATGGGAGAAAACTAAAACCATTGCCCCTAAGAACAGGAACAAGACAAGGATGGCCACTTTCACCACTCCTGTTTGACATAGTACTGGAAGTGCTAGCCATACCAATTAGAAAAGAAGAAATAAAAGGCATCCAAATTGGAAAAGAAGAAAAACTATCATTATTTGCAGATGACATGATATTGTACATATGAAACCCTAAAGACTCCATCAAAAAAAAAACTATTAAACTTAATAAATGAAATTAGCAATATAACATGATAAAAAAATAACACCCAGAAATCTATAGGCTCTGTATACACCAACTAGAGGCCCAGTGCATGAAATTCATGCACAGGGGAGGGATGAGTCCCTTATCCCAGCCTACACCCTCTTGCAATTGGGGATTGCTGGCTCCTAACTGCTCGCCTGCCTGCTTGATCACCCCAACCCCTCTGCCTCAGCCCCTGCCACTGCAGCTTCTTCAGGAAAGATTATGGAATGATGCCCAGAAGGTCATTCAGTTGTCTCATCTAATTAGCATATTATGCTTTTGTTATTATAGATTATTACAGACTAGGGGCCCAGTGCATGAACTCGTGCACCTTGAAAGGAAATGTGGGCATTGAGGCTTTGGTGGGTACAGGAGCGAGTCTCGGCCCATCCGCCATGCCCTGCTTGACCCCTCCCACTGCAACCCCTGGTTCCCTATCAGCTGATAGTCCCCCTCCCGCAGCCACCACTGCTCCCACATGCAGACAGCACTGGCTCCACTCATTACTATTGACAGTGAGGATTGATTAGGATCAGTTCTGGGGGCTTACAGGGGGTGCGAGCAGCGGCTTCAGCATTGGCTGTGGGTGTAAGAGGGGCTGGCACTGGCAGTGGGTGTGAGCAGTGGCTTCAGTGCCAGCAGTGGGTGCAGGTGGCGTTGTCACTAGCAGCAAGTGCAAGAGGCAGCTGCCAGCCCCCGATCACCTCTCAGGATCAAGGGAGGTGGAGAAGCCCTGAGAGGCGATTGGTGATGACAGCTGCCTCTGCCCACTGACAGAGCTGAGTGATCAGGGCTGGTGCCAGGCACCAGCAGCAGGTGCAAGTGGTGGTGCAGGCTTCAGGTGTGAGCAGGGCTGATGCCAGCAGCAGTTGGAAGCATCTGGTGGGACCACAGAACATAGGAGGAAAGAATTTTGAGTAATTACCAGAGGCTTGCCCCAATGACAGCTACTGGTGCCCTGCCCTGATCTGACATCCCTGCTCACCTGCTCCACTATTTCGTCAGAGCCGATGCCCACCATGTTCAACACTCTGCCATCTGCTGCTGATGCCCGCCATTTTCTGTGTGTGCCTCCTGGTGGTCAGCACACGTCATAGTGACCAGTTGTTTGGTTGTTCCACCGATTTGTCAATTTACATATTAGAGTTTTATATATAGATTACATTTAACACCCTAAAGTTATAACACTCTGATTTGAATTTATACTTCCCCAAATTGCCTGGTCAGGGCTGGGCCCATGGACCATGACAGGGAATCAGTGGTGAGTGTTGGCAGATGTGGGCCCTTTTTCAGGGGGGCCAAGGGCCAGTTCCATCCTCCGGCTGGTGGCCAACCTCCCAGATTCCTCCCCTCCATCCTTCCCCTGGCTGGAGGCCCCAATTTGGCACTTGGCCCCTCCCCCCAATCAGGGCCAGGGCTTGATCTGGGATGGGAAACCAGGGGTTTGTGGCGGTGGACATGGGTGGCAAGGGAAGAGGAGGGGTGAAGGAGAGGCTGGAGGTGCGGAACCACATGGTGGCAGAGTACTGGCAGCAAGGGAAGGAGAAGATGGGAAGGCAAGGAAACTGATGACCCCAATTTCTGACCAGGCCTGGGGATCCCACCAATGCACAAATTTCATGCATCAAGCCTCTAGTTCTATATAATAAGAGCCTAATGTACAAATTGTCCCCTCGACCAGGAGTTTGACTTAAAGTTCGAATAGGGGGCAGGGGCGACTAGTCAACTACATGTGGTCCCACCCTACAACCATACCAGACCCTGATTGGGCCCCCAAATCCTGATTGGGGGCTGACCAGTGGGCCAACCACCCTCGCTCGGCCCCTCCCCTGGCCTGCCTGCCCCTGATCAGTTTCCCCCACATCTATCGTTATTGCACCTCTTTCATTTTTGATTTTGTATATTTGAATCCTCTATTTTTGCTTTTCTGTGAGTCTTCCTAGAGGTTCATCAGTTTTGTTTATCCTTTCCAAAAACCAGCTCTTGGGTTTTTTTTTTAAATCATATATATATATATATATATATATATATATATATATATATATATATTGTCTCTATGTCATTTATTTCCACTCTGATCTTTATTATTTCCTTCCTTCTGATCACACTGGGCTTTTCTTGTTGCTCTGTTTCTAATTTTTCAAGTTGTAGTGTTTGATGTTTATTACCAGGTTTTCTTGTTGTTTTTTTAGGTATGCCTGTAATGCTATGAACTTCCTTCTCAGGACTGCTTTCACTGTGCACCAAATATTTTGGAGTGTTGTATTTTCATTGTAGTTTGTTTCCAGGATGTGTTTACTTCTTTGCTAATCCACTCATTGTTTAATAGTGTGATATTCAGCCTCAAAGAGTTTGAATTTTTGTGATTGTTTTTACTGTAATTGATTTCTAATTTTATGCCATTGTAATCTGAGAAGATGCTTGATATTATTTCAATCCTCCTGAATTTGGAGACTTTGCCTGTGTCCCAATATGTGTTCTATCTTTTATTTTTATTTATTTATTTTTTTGGATTTCTTCATTTACTTTATTTTTTTAATTTTTAAAATAAATCTTTATTGTTCAGATTATTACAGGTGTTCCTCCTCCCCCACCTTAGCTCCCCTACAACCAATTCCCAACCCCACCCCACACTCTTGCCCCCACCACTGTCTTCACCCATAGATGTAAGATTATCATGCAATCTCTTCCCGCACCCTTCAGACCCCTTTCCCCCTGTGAATTGTTAGTCCAATCCCTTTCTATGTCCCTGATTCTATTATATTCACCAGTCCATTTTGTTCTTCAGATTTTTTTTTTATTCTCTTAATTTTTAGATTCGCTTGTTGGTAGGTATGTATTTGATGCCTTTTTGCTGTTCATAATTTTTTTACCTTTACCTTTACCTTTACCTTTTTCTTTTTCTTCCTCTTCTTGAAGAATATCCTTCAACATTTCCTGTAATCCTGGTTTGGTGTTGATGAACTCCTTTCACTTTTTCTTATCTGTGAAGCTCTTTATCTGACCTTCAATTCTGAATGAAAGCTTTGCTGGGTAGAGTAATCTTGGTTGTAGGTTCTTGTTGTTCATCATTTTGAATATTTCTTGCCACTCCCTTCTGGCCTGCATAGTTTCTGTTGAGAAATCAGCTGACAGTCGTATGGGTATTCCCTTGAGGGTAACTAGTTGTTTTTCTCTTGCTGCTTGTAAGATTTTCTCTTTGTCTTTTGCTCTTGACAATTTAATGATGATGTTTCTTGGTGTGGTCCTCTTTGGATTCCTCCTGTTTGGGGTCCTGTGCGCTTCCTGAACTTGTAGGTCTATTTCTTTCACCAGGTGGGGGAAGTTTTCTGTCATTATTTCTTCCATTAAGCCTTCAATACTCTGCTCACTCTGTTCTTCTGGCACCCCAAAAATCCGGATGTTGGTACGTTTTAAGCCGTCCCAGAGGCTCCTTACACGACCCTCACACTTTTGGATTCTTCTTTCATTTTGCCTCTCTGGTTGGGTGTTTTTTGCCTTCTTATATTCCAGTTCTTTGGTTTGATTCTTGGGGCATGTTGATCTATAGTTGGGTTTCTGTATATTCTTTATTTCAGACTTTGTATGCTTAATTTCTGGCTGGTCCTTTTCCTTTTTTTTTGTATTCTCAGTAAGGTCCTTGAAGGTCTCAACAAGCTTCTTGGAGGTCTCATCAAGTTTCTCAAAGGTTTTTAGAAGATTCTTGAGTAAACTTAGAAATGTGATTCTGAACTGTGTGTCGTCCAGTAGCTTACTCTCCTCCATCTCTCCCATTCGTGTCATATTTCTGTGTTTCCTCATTTTGGCTGTCTCCCTGGAGTGGCTTTGTGTGGTCGGTGACCTAGAGGGGTAAGTAGCTCAGCTTCCCCAATCACCTGAGGTGGTAGCTTTTGCTAAATCCCTTTGTGGGATTAGTGCAAAGTCTTGGTGTAATTAAGCCTTGCTTGCTGTTGGTACACTGAGAGGAATTGACCTCCAGGCCAATTGTCTGTGAGGATCCACTGTGTCTATAAAGGAAGAACTGCTGCGCTGGAGAGACGCCTTGTTTCAGTGGGGCTTTGGTGCTCACTGAGACTGTGTCCCGAATGTGTCACTTATGGGTGTGAGGGATTGAAACTGAGCACTAGAACTCTGGTTTCTGGGTCTCAGTGAGGTACAGTTCAGCTACTGTCTGAGGCCAGACAGAACTTTCGCAGAAGCTATAGCATAAACCCCAGTCCTGTCCTCCTTGTATCTGTTTGCCCCAGGTAGCAGTTTTTGTTAAACTGCAACAGAGAGGGCCATTCATATGCAAAGTCCGATCCTTGTAGCTAGGATGTGTTGTGAGGGGCGGGGTCTCAGGGCATCACTAGGTTGGGGCGTGGCCAACAGCAATGGCTGCTGGTCCACGGCTTCTGTGATGGCATCTCCACCTCTCACCACATCTCCCACCACAGCACAGTAAACAGTCCCAGTTCTGCAAGCAACGTGCCTCACTTTCTGACCCGATGGCAGACAGTCTAGCGGCTAGTGTCTCCCTAGAAACTGGGTTTCAGAGAGATCGGGCGCTCGTCTCTCCTCGGGTTGAAGAAAGCACCGCTCTTCGCCAGCCTGGATCCACTGCCAGCCCTTTTCGCGCCCACGCCCTCCCTACCTCAGTTTTTCAGTGCTTGTGTTCTGGATTCTCCTCTTTCGTTTTGGTCTGGATGTACGGCTTCCTCTCATCCAGCTTTCATTTGGTTCCTGGGAGATAGATGTTTGTTTTATAGTTGTTTTACCTTGGACTTGTGTCCGGCAGTCATTTAGGAATGTTTACCTAACGCTGCCTTCTTGTGTTCTCTTTCTGTGGTCTATCTTTTAAAATGTCCCCAGTGTGCCTGAGAAGAATGTATATTCTATAGTTTTGGGGTGGATGTTCTAAAGATATCAATTAAGTCCATCTGATCTAGTGAGTTGTTTAAGATTGATGTTTCTTTGCTAATTTTTTACCTAGAAGATTTATCCAGTGACATTAATGGGGTAGTAAATTCTACTATGATTGTGTTGCTGTCAATCTCTCCCCTGATATGTTCCAGTATTTTTTTTATGTATTTGGGTGCTCCTGCATTGGGTGCATAAATGTTTACAAGAGTTATATCCTCTTATTGGTCCATTTAGAATTATGAAGTGGCCTTTCTTATCTCTTGTTACAGTCTTCACTTTTAGGTCTGTTTTGTCATATATAAGTATTGCTACCTCACCTTTTTTTTTCTTCTCCATTTCTATTTGCCTGATAGATACTTTTCCATCCCTTCACTTTTAGTCCATGTGAGTCCCTTGTTCTGAGGTGGATCTCCTATAGACAACCTGTATATGGTTAATGTTTTCTTATCCATTCATTCACTTGATGTCTTTTGATTGGAGCATTTAATCCATTTACACTTAATGTTATTATTGATAGGTACTTGTTTGTAGCCATTTCTATACTTTATGCCCTGTGTTCCTTCCTCCCTTTCTATTTCTTCTTTTTACAGCGTCTTCTTTAGCATTTTTTACATTGCTGGCTTGAAAGTGATAAACTCCCTTAGCCTTATTTTTCTTCAAAGCTTCTGATTTTCCCTTCTATTTTGATTGATAGTCTTGCTGGATAGAATATTCTTGGATTCAGTCCTTTGCTTTGCATCACTTTGTATATCTCCTTCCATTCCCTTCTAGCTTGATTTGTTTCTGTTGAGAAATCATTTGATAATATGATGGGGGATCCATTGTAGGTAACTCTCTGTCTCTCTCTCACAGCTTTGAAGATTCTCTCTTTGTCGTTAGCATTTGCCATTTTAATTATGACATGACTTGCTGTGGATCTTTGGGACTCATCTTACTTGGGACTCTTTATACTTGTGTAGCTTTTTTTTCCCCCAAATCCGGGAAGTTTTCCATCAATATTTCTTTTTTATTATTATTAAATTATTATCTGTGTACATATATTACCATTGCCCCCCCAAAAAAAAAACATTCCCTCCCTCCCCAGAGTTTTGTGTCCATTGGTTATACTTATATGCATGTGTACAAGTCCTTCTGTTGATCTCTTATTTCCCTCATATTTCCCTCCCCTCCCCGTTGTAATTAGACAGTCTGCTTGTTGCTTTACTGTCGCTATATTTAACTTATGTTTCATCAGTTTATAATGTTCTTTATTATTCATAAATGAGTGAAGTCATGTGGTGTTTCTCTTTCATTGACTGGCTTATTTCACTCAGCATGATATTCTCCAGTTCCATCCAGGTTGCTGCAAATGATGAGAATTCCTTCTTTTTATGGCAGCATAGTATTCCATTGTGTAGATGTACCATAGTTTTCTAATCCAATCATCTGCTGACGGGCACCTAGGCTGTTTCCAAATCCTAGCTATTGTAAATTGTGCTGCTATGAACATAGGGGTGCATATATCCTTTCTGATTGGTGCTCCTATTTTCTTGGGATATATTCCTAGGAGTGGGATTACTGGGTCAAATGGGAGTTCCATTTTCAGTTTTTTGAGGAAACTCCATACTGTTCTCCACAGTGGTTGTACCAGTCTGCATTCCCACCAGCAGTACACGAGGGTTCCTTTTTCTCCACAACCTCGCCAACACTTATCGTTTGTTGATCTGTTAATGTTGGCCATTCTGACAGGTGTGAGATGGTATTGCATTGTTGTTTTGATTTGCATCTCTCGGATAAGTAGTGACTTTGAGCAGTTTTTCATGTGCCTCTTGGCTTTCCTTCTGTCTTCTATTCAGAAGATTCTATTTAGTTCCATTGCCCATTTTTTAATTGGCTCATTTATTTTCCTTTTACTGAGTTGAATAAACTGTTTTTAGATGTTGGAGATTAAACCTTTATCAGTAATATTATTTGCAAATATGTTCTCCCATACAGTGGGCTTTCTTGTTGTTTTGTTGATGGTTTCTTTTGCTGTGAAAAAACTTTTTATTTTGATGTAGTCCCATTTGTTTATTTTCTCTTTAGCTTCCATTGCCCACGGGGCATTATCAGTGAAGAAGTTCTTTTGGCATATGTCTGAGATTTTGCTGCCTGTGGATGCCTCTAGTATTTTTATGGTTTCCCGTCTTATGTTTAAGTCCTGGAACCATTTCAAATTTATTTTTGTGTATGGAGTAAGTTGGTGCTCTAGTTTCATTCTTTTGCAAGTATCTGTCCAATTTTTCCAACACCATTTATTGAAGAGACTGTCTTGACTCCATTGTATGCTCATGCCTCCTTTGTCAAATATTAATTGAGCATATTGATTTGGGTTGATATCTGGATTCTCTATTCTATTCCATTGATCTATATGTCTGTTCTTGTGCCAGTACCAGGCTGTTTTGAGAACAGTGGCTTTGTAGTACAGCTTGAAATCTGGTATTGAGATCCCTCCTATTTTACTCTTCTTTCTCAGGATTGCTGTTGCTATTCGAGGTCTTTTACTGTTCCAAATGAATTTTTGGAGAGTTCTTTCTAGGTCAGTAAAATATGCCGTTGGTATTTTGATGGGGAGTGCATTGAACCTATAAATTGCTTTGGGAAGTATGGATATTTTGATGATGTTGATTCTACCAATCCATGAACATGGTATGTTCTTCCATCTGTTTACATCTTCCTCTATCTCTTTTTTCAGTGTTGTGTAGTTTTCCGTATACAGGTTTTTTACCTCCTTAGTTAAATTTATTCCCAGGTATCTTAATTTTCTTGGTGCAATGGTAAATGGGATTGCTTTTCTGGTCTCTGTTTCTGTAAATTCATTGTTGGTGTACAGAAATGTCATCGATTTCCTGGCGTTAATTTTGTATCCAGCTACATTGCCAAATTCATTTATTAAGTCTATTAGTTTTTTGATGGAGTCTTTTGGGTTTTTTATGTACAATATCATGTCATCTACTAATAAGGATAACTTTACTTCTTCTTTTCCGATTTGGATGCCTTTTATTTCCTCTTCTTGTCTAATTGCAATGGCAAGTACTTCCAGTACAATGCCAAACAGGAGTGGTGAGAGTGGGCATCCCTGTCTTGTTCCTGTTTTAAGAGGGAATGGCTTTAGTTTTTGCCCATTGAGTATGATGTTGTCTGTGGGTTTATCATATATAGCTTTTATTATGTTGAGGTATGATCCTTGTACTCCCACCTTGTTGAGAGTTTTTATCAGGAAAGGGTGTTGGATTTTATCAAATGCTTTTTCTGCATCAATTGATATGACCATATGATTTTTATCTTTCAATTTGTTTATGTGATGTATCACGTTTATTGATTTGCGGATATTGTACCATCCTTGCATTCCTGGAATAAAACCTACTTGGTCATGGTGTATGATCTTCCTGATGTACTGCTGCAGCCTATTTGCTAGAAGTTTGTTGAGTATTTTGGCATCTATGTTCATGAGGGATATTGGCCGGTAATTCTCTTTCATTGAGTTGTCTTTATCTGGTTTTGGTATTAGGGTGATGCTGGCTTCATAAAAGGAGTTTGGAAGTGTTCCTTCCTCTTGAATTTTTTGGAATAATCTGAGGAGGATAGGTTTTAGTTCTTCCTTGAATGTTTGGTAAAACTCTCCTGTGAAGCCGTCTGGCCCTGGGCTTTTGTTTGCTGGCAGCTTTTTTGATGACTGTTTCAATTTCTTCCCAAGTAACTGGACTGTTGAGATTTTTAGATTCTTCTTGATTGAGTTTTGGAAGGTTGTATTTTTCTAGGAATATGTCCATTTCTTCCAGGTTGTGCAATTTGTTGGTATAGAGTTGCTCATAGTATTTTGTAACAATCCTTTCTATTTCGGTGGGGTCTGTTGTTATTTCACCCCTTTCGTTTCTGATTTTGTTTATTTGGGTCTTCTCTCTTTGTTTCTTGGTTAGCCTGGCTAGAGGTTCATCAATCTGGTTAATCCTTTCAAAGAACCAGCTCTTGGTTTTGTTGATCTTGTGTATTGTTTCTTTGGTCTCTATGTCGTTTATCTCTGCTCTAATTTTTATTATTTCTTTCCTTCTGCTTACAGTGGGCTTTTCTTGTTGCTCTTTTTCTAACTCTTTGAGTTTTAGAGTAAGATAATTTGTTACCTTTTTTTCTAGTTTTTTGCAATAGGCTTGTAGAGATATGAACTTCCCTCTCAAGACTGCTTTTGCTGTGTCCCATAGATTTTGGATTGTTGTGTTTTCATTGTCATTTGTTGCCAGGATGTTTTTAATTTCTTCCTTGATTTCTCTGGTAATCCAGTCCTCGTTTAATAGCATGCTGTTTAGTCTCCATGTGTTTGATTTCTTTGGATTATTTTTATTGTAGTTAATTTCCAGTTTTATGCCACTATGATCTGAAAAGATGCTTGATATGATTTCTATCTTCTTGAATTTGAAGAGACTTTGCCTATGTCCCAACATGTGGTCTATCTTTGAAAATGACCCATGTGCACTTGAGAAGAATGTGTATTCTGTGGCTTTGGGGTGGAATGTTCTGAAGATGTCGATTAATTGCATCTGGTCTAGTGAGTCATTTAGGATTGATATTTCTTTGCTGATTTTTTGTTTGGGTGATTTGTCCAAATGTGACAGAGGGGTATTGAAATCTCCTACTATGATTGTATTACAATCAATCTCTCCCTTCATGTCCTCCAGCAGTTTTTTTATGTATTTGGGTGCTCCCACATTGGGTGCATATATGTTTACCAGGTTTATTTCTTCTTGTTGGATTGCTCCCTTTAGTATAATGACGTGGCCTTCATTATCTCTTTTTATGTCCTTCACTTTGAAATCTAATTTGTCTGATATAAGTATTGCTACCCCAGCCTTTTTTTCATTTCCGTTCGCCTGGAAAATCTTTTTCCATCCCTTCACCCTCAGCCTGTGTGCATCTTTTTTCCTGAAGTGTGTTTCTTGTAGACAGCAGATGTATGGGTTTTGCTTTCTTATCCAATCTGTTACCCTATGTCTTTTGATTGGAGCATTTAAACCATTTACATTAAAAGTAATTATTGATAGGTAGGTATTTGATGCCATTTTTATTCTATCCCCCTGTGTTCCTTCTTCGCTTCCTATTTCTTTATTTTTACAGTAGACCCTTTAACATATCTTGCATTGCTGGTTTGTTGGAGATAAATTCCTTTAGTCTGTTTTTGTCAGTGAAGCTCCTGATTACACCTTCAATTTTGATTGACAGCCTTGCAGGGTACAGTATTCTTGGGTTCAGACCCTTCCTTTGCATGACTTTGTATATGTCATCCCATTCCCTTCTGGCCTGATGAGTTTCTGTTGAGAAATCAGTTGCTAGTCTGATGGGGGTTCCTTTATATGTAACTTTTTGTCTCTCTCTGGCTGCTTTAAAGATTCTAGTTTTGTCAATATTTTTTGCCAGTTTAATTATAATGTGTCTGGGTGTTGATCTTTGGGGGTTCATTTTGTTGGGGACTCTTTGAGCATCTTGGATTTGTGTCGGTTTTTTCTTCTCTATTGCAGGAAAGTTTTCTGTTATTATTTCTTGAAATACTTTTTCCATATCTTGCTCAGTTTCCTTTCCTTCTGGGACCCCTATTATTCTAATATTGTTTTGTTTTGTATTGTCCCAAAGCTCCCGTAGGCTCTCCTTCTGTTTTTTGATTTTTTTTTTCTAGCAGCTTCTCTAATTGGGTATTTTTTTCCATCTTGTCTTCTAGCTCACTGATGCGGTCCTCTGCTTCTTCTAGTGTACTCTTGATGCTTTCTATTGAGTTCTTCATAGAAGTGATGTCATTTTTCATTTCTTCTTGGGTCGCCTTCATTTCCTCTTGGTTCTTCTTCATATCCTCTTGGTTTTTCTTCATTTCCTCTTGGGTCTTACTCATATTGTCAAATTTGTCTTCTATTCTTTTTAGCCATCCCATGATCATTACTCTGAATTATTGCTCTGGTAGGTTGCTTGCCTCTAAATCATTTACTTCCTTTTCTGGTGATGGCTGATTTTCTTTCATAGGTGGGGTGTTTCTTAGCCTCCCCATGATCTTTCTGTTTTAAGATGCCTGTATATGTAGTTCTCTCTCTCCTACTTAGATTTAAAGGTACAAAATACAACACAACCAGGTACAACACACAAGGCACTGAACAGAAAAGCGTTTGCAATATTAATATCCTTCAATAAAGATTACTAGAACCCAGTTAACAAAATCATACAATCAAATACAAAGAATAAGCGAACCAATCTTACAAAAAAGCATACAACTTTGATATAGTTAGCATTTAACATACAACTACAAAGGGGTGGAGAGAAGGATTTTTTGTTGTCGTGATTTTTTTGTTTGTTTGTTTGTTTTTTAGGATAGCGACAAGGTAGGTGTGAGTTGGCTTGGAGTAGGGGGTTGGGAGCCAGATATACACAGGAAGGGTGAAATTTTAGGAGAGGGCAAATAGAAAAAAAATAGGGAAAATCTAGAGCAATAAAGAGTTAAGATAAGCAGGACATCAAAGGGAAAGGGTTAGGAAGAGAGTGATGGCCTAAAGGTAGGGATGAGTTAGAATAGAGCGTTGGAGAAGGAAAGGTATAAATAGTCTATTGAATAGTAATCCCAAAGGGGAAAAAAAGAGAAAAGAAAAAAAATTTTTTTTAAAGTATATAATATGGCACTTAAAAGATAATGATAAAAATAAACAAAAGAAAATAAGATAAAAAGATAAAACGAGCAAACTACTAGTAGTAATAATATTGATTACATATAAAAGTGAGTTAATTAAAAAGGTAAAATCAAGTGAGGAAAGATGAAAAAAATATCTTCTTAAGTAAACTTTGCAACTAATGTAACTTAAAAAAAAAACAGAAAAAAATTAAGCAATTAGAAAATCAAAATCAAAAATTAAATAAAGTTTGCAGTAATGAAGGTCATTCACTTCCTCTGTTGCTCCGTCTAGCTCACCAGTTCCCAGTCTAGGCGTTTATTACAATTCCCAGCGTTTCTTCCGTGTTATAATCGGGTCTTGTTTTTTAAAGCAGTTCTAGAGTCCATATGCACTGCTGCCTCCAGGTGGCAGTGCCTCCTGGTGGCAGAGAGCCAGGGCTCCGCGGCCCCTCCTGGTTTTTTTTTTCCCCCCTGTGTCCCCGATCTATGGAGGGATGGGGGTTGGGCAAGAGGAGCCGACCACGCTCGCCTGCAACTCCCTCTGAGTCAGATCCAGACGTACTGCTCCTTAGGAGCCCCGACCACAGTCAGGGGTGGCTCCAGCCCAGCTCTGGGTTTCCTACAAACACAGACCCCTCTGCGAGCCTGGCGCGCGCAAGCTGCCGGTGCGAGCTGCTGCTTGGGGGAGATGCGCGCGCCACTGGGGATGTGCGAGCCGCGGCAGAAACTCACCCGATCTCCACAAAGTCCAATTCTTAACCCTGGGGTAGAGCACTCCCTCCAATCCAATCGTTCGCGCTGACTGTGGTCGGTGTCCAGGGGCGAACAGCCACTTGGTGGTCTTTACAGCCTGGCTATTCTGTCCTCTAATCCAAATCTCCTCCCGTCAAGATGGCCCGATTTCCCCGTCTTCTCCCCTAGGTCGCTCCGGGAGAGGATCGGGCCGCGGGTGTTCAATTGTCAGGGACACCCTGATCAGGCGCCCCCCAGTTTCTCCAGGTGCTCGCCTCTCTCTTGGCTTGTCGACAGGCACTCCCAGCGAGACCCTCGGGTGCTCTCTCCTTCCTCTTCGGGATCCGGGTCAGAACTCCATCAATATTTCTTTAAATGGATTTTCTAGTCCTTGCTGCTCTTCTGGTCCTTCTGGCAGCCCTATTATACATATGTTACTTCATTTTGTATTGTCCCAAAGCTCCCTTAGGCTCTTCTCCTGCTTTTTAATTTTTTTTCTCCAGTTGCTGTTCAGATTGAGCTTGTTTATCTACCTTATCTTCTAACTCACTAATTTGGTCCTCTGCTTATTCTTGCCTACTGTTGAAACCTTCCATGGTGTTTTTTATTGTAGCTATATCACTTTTGATTTCTTCCTGATTATTTTTATTTTTTAATTAAATCTTTATTGTTCAGATTGCTGGAATCTGACTATTGTATCACTAATAGAAAAGCTGGTCAAACTTGAAGCTCTGAAAGGTCAGAGCTTACCACTCCCTATCTAATTGAGATAATGGTAACTGAGGCAACTTCCCCATCTTTTAATCATGTAAATCTTTACTGATATGATAATCCACTTATTATCTGCCTAAGGACTATGGGTGTATCCCAAACCTGCTTAAGAGTAATGGGTGTATCCCATAGTCTCAATAAAAGGTATAGCAAGGCCAGAGCCTAGCAGCAGTTGCCCCACTAGAGGTGGGCTCCCACCTGGCCCCCCATATGGCCAAATTAATTTTTTCTAGTCTCTTTTAATTTGTGTGTGGCCCTTCTCCAGAACCAGAACCCTGAACCATGTGAGATGTGAAAGGGGTTCCCTTACAGATTATTACATTTGTTTCTCTTTTTCCCCCCATAGCTCCCTCTACCCAGTCCCCACCCTATCCCCTGCCCTCACCTGTCTCCTCCCCACCCCCTAATTTTCATCCGTAGGTGTAAGATTTTTGTTTGGTCTCTTCCAGCACCCCCCAACACCCAATTCCACCCAAGGATTGTCAGTCCACTCCTTTCTATCCCCCTGATTCTATTATATTCACCAGATTATTCTGTTCATCAGATTTTTTATTCACTTGATTTTTAGATTAACTTGTTGATATATATGTATTTGTTGTTCATAATTTTTGTCTTTACCCTCTTCTTCCTCTTCTTAAGGAATACTTTTCAGTACTTCATATAATACTGTCTTGGCAGTGATGAACTACTTTAGATTTTCTTATCTGTGAAGCTCTTTGTCTGACCTTCAATTGTCAATAATAGCTTTGCTGTATAGAGTAATCTTGGTTGTAGGTTCTTGCTATTCATCACTTTAATTTTTTAAAGTATATTTTATTGATTTTTTACAGAGAGGAAGAGAAAGGGATAGAGAGTTAGAAACATCAGTGATGGAGAATCATCGATCAGCTGCCTCTTGCACACCCCCTACTGGGAAAATGCCCACAACCAAGGTACATGCCCTTGACCAGAATCTAACCTGGGACCTTTCAGTCCACAGGCTGTCGCTCTATCTACTGAGCCAAATGGGTTTCAGCAATCACTTTGAATATTTCTTGCCACTCCCTTCTGGCCTGCATAGTTTCTGTTAAGAAATCAGCTGACAATCATATGGGTCCTCCCTTGTAGGCAACTAACTTTTTTTCTTGCTGCTTTTAAGATTCTCTGTTCTTTGCTCTTGGCATTTTAATTCTGATTTGTTTTGGTGTTGTCCTCTTTGGATTCCTTTTGTTAGAGGTTCTGTGTGCTTCCTGGACTTGTAAGTCTTTTGGGGGAAGTTCTCAGTCATTATTTCTTCAAATAGGCTTTCAGTATCTTGATTTTTCTCTTCCTCTGGCATTCCCATAATTCTGATGTTGGTACGCTTGACATTGTCCCAGAGACTCCTTACACTATCTTTGTATTTTTTAATTCTTTTTACTTTTTGCTTTCCCAATTGGGTGTTTTTTGCTTCTTGATATTTCAAATTTTTGACTTGATTCTTGCAATCCTCTAGTCTGCTGTTGGATCTTTGTAAATTATTTTTTTATTTAAGTCAGTGTATGCTTAATTTATAGTTGGTCCTTTTTCATATCCTTGATGGTTTCACTAAATTTATTGTCCTTTTCTAGGAAATTCTTGAAAAACCTTATAACCGTGGTTTTGAACTCTATATCCAGTAGCTTGTTTTCCTCCATTTCTTTCATTTATGACCTTTTGTCTCCACATTTTGGCTACTTCCCTGAGTTGATAGAGTGGCTTTGTGTGCTAGGGGTTTTATAGGGCCCAGTGGCTCAGCCTCTCAAGTTACCTGAGGTGGACACTCTTGGTGTTCCCCTTTGTGGGCTGTGTGTGCAGTCTTATTATAGTTAAGTCTTGATTGATGTTGGTATCATTGGGAGGAATTGACTTCCAGGCCAATTGGCTGTGAGGATCAACTGTGTATACAATGGTAGAACTTCTGTGCTGGAGATATTCTTATGGAACAAGACTTGTTTCAGTGGGGCTTTGGTGCTGAGTCTGCCCCCTGAGTGTGTCCCTTATGGATCTGAGGAGTTGTAATCTGGATGGTCGCACTCTGACCACTGGGTACACTGGCTCTTGCATCTTCAAGGAGGTGCTGATTTAGCCTCTGCCTGAGGCCACCCAGCACAATCTATGGAGAGATCTGCAGATTCCTCTGGTTTGGGTTTTGGAGGTGCAGTGATGAGGCCCAGATGTGAAGCAATGCAAGCTGCTGTGGGGCCTTGGGCCTTTTTTTGGATGTTCTGGGTCTCTCCAACTCAGCTACAGTTTGTTAGGTAAGTTTAGATTTTAAAGGACCAGACCATTCATATGCAAAATCCTCTGTGCACAGCTTGGATTGAGTGGGTCTCAGGGTGCGGCAAAGAGCAATGGCTTCGCATAAGCCTTGCCCTAAGAGGCCCCCAGGTCTCAGTGTCTCTTGGTAATTGCTGTAAGCACTTCTGAAAGAAAGCTGCCCTCGTGTTCCACCTGCTGCCAGATGATCCAGTTTCTCCCCGTATAAGTCTGGGTCCCCAGAGTCTTGCTAAGAACTGGAGTTCAGAGCAGTTGGGAGCTTGTGTCTCCATGCAGATTGAAAAAGTCAGCTGTGTACTCAGTTGGCAGCCCTTCCACGCATGCATGCCTCTGTACCTCTCCACTTTACTCCTGCAGGTTCTCTGAGTCTCAGTGTGCTTTTCCCTTCTAGTTTTAGAATTTCAACTTATCCAGCCTTCCTGTGGTTCTGGACAATGTCCATTTTGTCTTTTAGTTGTAGTTTTGAAGTGGTAGTACAAGACTGTAAGTTCAGGTATTTATATGCTGCCATATTGGTTTCTCTCTCTTCCTGATTTTTGCATAAGTTTTTGATTTTCTCATCCATCTGGTGTATGCACTGTATGACTTTGAATTATTTTTCTGTTGTATTTCATGCGTCCATTTCACTAACTTTCTTTCTTGGTGACTCCTCATTTTCTTTTCTCTGGGGATTGTGTCTTCTCCCAGTTCTATCACCAGAAGGTTCAAATGTCAGAGTTGAGTGGGCCTGGGGTATGTGAAATGGGAGCTTCACACCACCTGAGTGTCACTGAAGAGCTCTGATACCAAAACATGTGGCTGCCATGGGTTGGTGGGAGCCAAGCTCTCACACAATCAGTGTCTCTGGTGCTTAGTGTGGGCTCATACTCGCACTTAGAATCAGGACCTCGCTGAACCAGAGATCCCACTGGCATGTGCCAAAAAACAGAATATTTTTTAGCACATTCTAGGATTCAGAATTTTCCTGTGCCCACACCAAGAATGAAGTATCAGAGTATCTGTTGCTTGGTGTACCTTGCGCCAAGAATCAGGGTCCCTGTGTGTGCATGTGCCAATATTTGTTTTATTTATTTTTTAAAATATTTTTTATTGATATTTTACAGAGAGGAAGGGAGAGAGATAGAGAGCCAGAAAAGTCGATGAGAGAGAAACATCAACCAGCCGCCTCTTGCACACCCCCCACCGGGGATGCGCCCGCAGCCAAGGTACATGCCCTTGACCGGAATCGAACCTGGGACCTTTCAGTCCGCAGACCGACGCTCTATCACCGAGCCAAACCGGTTTCGGCCATGTGCCAATATTTGGAGCCACTGGCTCTTAGTGTGAATTCACTATGAATCAGGGTTCCCAGCCACATGAGATGAAAACAGAGTCAAGTCACTGATGCTCAGTGTTGCCTCTCACCCATCTGGAGAATCAGGGTCCCAGTCAGTTTCAGGGACTGATTGCACAGTAGCACTGTGTCAGCAGGAAGTCCACTCCTGCATTTCGGAAAACAGACTTCCATATGTGCTTGCCCAGAATTGAAATCAGGTGGCACTTCTGCCCTGCGTGGGCATGAAGTTTGGTTGCCCAATTGCATTTCTGGGAACAGATTCCCACTGTCCACACTTGCCCAGGCTCAAATTCCTGTAACTGCACTGTGGCCCATGTGAATGGCAGATCTAGCAGTTCCTATGGCACTGCCATGAATCTGCGGGGAGGGGGAGGGGCTCTGTGATTCACAGAAATCTGTGGCTGGATGTCTGGATTCTTGGTGTCTGTGGGTCTGCAGCTGTGGTCGCAGGTCTCTGTCCCCAGTGGCTGCAGGGTCCGGTTTGCATCTGAGACCAGACTGGGTGGTGCTTAAGCCAGGATCCTAGTCTCAAACAGCTCTGTTTTTCAAGATGGCATGGTCTCTCTGCCTGCACTGCCACCCCTTCACACACCCCCGAGTGTCCAGGGTGGCAGCAGGGCTACACCATGTAAGATATCCTGGTTTGGCAGGCCCTTGCAAGACCTGCAGGATCTAGCTTTCTCTAGCTCATAGACATGCACACCACACACATCCACACACTCCTCTCATCCTCTCTCCTTCCCTTCCTGCTGGTTGCCATATTCAGACTCTGAAGCTATTTTTTAATGGAATACTGTTTAGCACCTCATTCCAAAAACAGAGTGGTGGTTAGAAACTAAGAGCATCATCCCTTTAAAGCCTCTGGAAGAAACTTCAACCAGAGGGGAACAGGCTTGAAACTATGGAGGAGGTATATAGTTTAATAGTTGTCCATCTTTTCATCCACACCTCTGTGCTCAAACACAATAGTTGGCAATGAGAGCACATATCCTACCTAATAAAAGAGTAATATGCAAATTAACCATCACTCTGCTACATTTTCAAGCCAGCCCACCAGCCACACGCACCAGCCCATCAGAGGGAGTATGCATATAAACCCAACCAAGATGGCTACAGCCACAGAGAGCAGGAGGGAGGCTTGGATTTCCCAGGCAAAGGAAGAAGCCAAGCTTTCCTCCTGCCCTTGCCAGCCGAAGCCTCCACTCAAGGCTACAAAGTTTTAATTATAGAAGATAAACAAATTCAAACAGAAATGGTGGTAGCCACAGAGCAAGCAGAAGGCTTGGCTCCACTTCAGGCTACAAAGTTTCAATTGTAGAAGGTAAATGAATTCCAGATACCAGGGCTTTTGCTTGGGTGGGACCAGGCAAGCAGAGGAGGGCAGGTGGAGGCAATCAACCCTGCAGGGGAGGGGAGTTAGGGGTGACCAGGCCGGCAGAGGAGGAAAGTTGGGGGCAAACAGGCTGGAAGGGGAGCAGTTAGGCATCAATCAGTCTGGCAGCAGAGTGGTTAGAGGGTGATCAGGCTGGAAGGCAGAAGCAGTTAGGGGCAATTGGGAAGGCAGGTAGGCGAGCAGTTGGGAGCCAGCAGTCCTGGATTGTGAGAGCAATGTCCGACTGCCCATTTTGGCCTGATCCCAGTGGCAGTCGGACATCCCTCGAGGGGTCCCAGATTGGAAAGGGTTCAGGCTGGGCTGAGGGACTCCACCAGCTCCCCTCCCCCATGCACAAATTTTGTGCATTGGGCCTCTAGTATTAATATTTGGAAGACAGATTCCTTTATACCTCTACTGGCTCCTACAAACTGTGTATAAGCTGCTCTGGGAACATATGCACAGCCACCTATCCCTGGATTGGAAATGGGGGATAGGTATCTGCTAAGAGCCAAAATTAACTATAATTTACCATCCTAGTCTTCCTCTGGAAGTTGCAAGCTTTCTATAGACTCCAGAGTTCCAACATAATTACATCAGACAGATTCAACCAATTCAATTGTCAAGGTAGGGAAACAAACAGATTCCTGGTGCTTCTATTCTGCTAGAATCCTCCCCTGATATGCTTTCTTTTCCTGATAGAGAAAGTAACAGGGGAAAAAAACAAGAAAACATTGAAGCTGACTACCTATAAGAGTATGTTGAGCAAAATGGGATAGATGGAATATAGGAGGGAATGATATTTCTCTGAGTATACTTTTTCTGTACTGTTGACTTTTGAAAGTATGGTAACATTATACATACTTAAGCAAAAATAAATTAAGAATTGGAAGCAGGGAATTTTATAACTGAAAGGAAAGTGACAAATGAAACTAATTATATTTCAAATGAATAACATAACCCTAAAGAATGGAAGAATGAACTAATCCAAGTATTTTATGTGTATAGTATTTGACAAATATGCTCAATCTTGGCAGGGTTAGAGGTGTATATGTGGTGGGGGGGGGATTGCAAACAAATCCTGAAATCTTTTTAATAAACTTGTGTGTTATAGTGGTATGGGCAAAGTGATTCTGAAACTATTTTAAATGTATCATAGGCTTGAGTAAAGAAGAAAATGTGTTTATGGTATTGGGAGACAGGGTACTCACTATGGAAGAAAGGACATACAAATATGAAATAGGAGCAGGCAACAATGACTCCTGTGGTGATAGATTGAAATTAGATGTATTGTTATGAATGCATGATCTCTAAAATATGTATATGTATGCATATAAGTATGTTTATGTGTATACATATATATGCATATATGTATGTGTGTATATCTGTATATATACATACATATATGTCCTAGCTGTGAATGCAGAAAGGGCCACAGAGTAAAGTCAGTCCAGTAGCAATGAACATACTTAGTGCCTCCTGGAGCTATCATAACAAACTATCACAAACCGGGGGGCTTAGAATAACAGAAATTTATTTGTTCACAGCTCAGGATGCCAAAAGTCCAAAATCATGGTACTAGCAGGTTTGGTTCTTCTGAAGGCTCTAAGAGAGAACTTTCCCATGTTTCTCTACTAGCTTCTAGTTGTTGCTGGCAATAGTTAGTGTTACTTGGCTTCTAGCTGCATCACTACAACCTCCTTTATTGTTTCCCTATTCTAAACATTTGAGTGCTCAAGCTCAGTTCTCAGATCCAAGCCATCTAGGATTTTCAGTGTGCTCTCAGGGTCATTTCCCTATCTCAATCTAGTATCTTTTGTTTTCAAATTTAATATATATTTATTGCTCACATTATTATAATTATTTCTCCTTCCCCCCCCCATACCTCGCACCCCACCCTCTGCCCATACCTTCTCCACCCCCATTGTCCTCATCCATAGGTGTGTGATTTTAATCCAGTCTCTTCCTGAACTCCCCACACCTCTTTCCCCTGATAATTATCAATCCACACCCTTTCTTTGCCCCTGATTCTATTATATTCACAAGTTTATTCTGTTCCTCAGATTTTTAATTCACTTAATTTTTAGATTGACTTGTTGATATACATGTATTTGTTGATCGTAATTTTTATCTTTTTTCTTCTTCATCCTTTTCTTAAAGAATACCTTTCAGCATTTCATATAATACTGGTTTGGTGGTGATGAGCTCCTTTAGCTTTTTCTTATCTGTGAAGCTCTTTAGCTGCCCTTCAATTCTGAATGATAATTTTGATGGGTAATCTTGGTTGTAGGTTCTTGCTATTCATCATTTTGAATATTTCTTGCCACTCCCATCTGGCCTGCATAGTTTCTGTTGAGAAATCAGCTGACAATCGTATGGGTGCTCCCTTATAGGTAACTGTTTTTCTCTTGCTGTTTTTAATATTCTTTGTCTTTTGTTCTTGGCATTTTAATTATAATGTGTCTTGGTGTGGTACTCTTTGGATTCCTTTTGTTTGGGGTTCTGTGCGCTTCCTATACTTGTAAGTTTATTTCTTTCACCAGGTGGGGGAAGTTTTCTGACAGTATTTATTCAAATAGGTTTTCATTATCTTTCACTCTCTCTTCTTCTGGCACCCCCATAATTCTGATGTTGGTATGCTTGAAGTTGTTCCAGAGGCTCCTTACACTGTCTTTAACTTTCTGGATTCTCTTCTCTTCTTACTTCTCCAGAGAAGTGTCCTTTAGCTCTTTGTATTCCAAATCTTTGACTTGATTCTTGTGTTCCTCTAGTCTGATGTTGGGTCTCTGTATTTTTTTTATTTCAGTCAGTGTATATTTAGTTTCTAGTTGGTCCTTTTTCATATCCTTGAGGGTCTTGTTAAATTTATTGGCTTTTCTAGGAAATTCTTGAAAAACCTTATAACTGTGGTTTTGAACTCTATATCCAGTCTTTAGTTCTCCATTTCTTTTGTTTGAGATCTATTTCCTTGTCTTGGCAATTGTTGCTTCCCTGAGTTGATAGGATGGCTTTGTGTGTTTGGTGTCCTATATGGCCTGGTGGGTCAGCCTCCCCAGTTACCTAAGGTAGACACTCTTGGTGCTCTCTTTTGTGGACTGCGTGTACAGTCTTGTTGTAGTTAAGTCTTTTTTTTTAAATATATTTTATTGATTTTTTTACAGAGAGGAAGAGAGAGGGATAGAGTTAGAAATATCAATGAGAGAGAAACATCGACCAGCTGCCTCTTGCACACCCCCTACTGGGGATGTGCCCGCAACCTACAAGGTACATGCCCTTGACCGGAATCGAACCTGGGACCTTTCAGTCTGCAGGCGGACGCTCTATCCACTGAGCCAAACCGGTCTTGGCTAGTTGTCTTAATTGTTGTTGGTATCACTGGGAGGAATTGACCTCCAGGCCAATTGGATGTATCAGTTGTGTCTACTTGGGGATACCTTCTGTATTGGAGACAGTCTTATAGGATCAGACTTGCAAAATTGCAAAAGCCTCTGTGCTCAGCTTGGATGGGGCGGAGTCTCAGAGCTGAACTGATAGTCTTGGCTTCCTGTCAGCCCTGCCCTTGTGATGAGCCTCAGATCTCTTCCAAGGCTACCCTGAGTGAGTCCAGATTCCCCTTCTGAGAGCATGGGTGCCCCAGAGGCTCACCTGGAATTGGGTTGGGTCTCTAGTCTAGAGCTTCTGACTCCTTCTACTATGGAGCGGCTGCGAAAATCTGCAGTCAGACCTCTCTGCGTGCACTCACTCTCACACTGAGGCTCCCAGCTCCTCTGAGTTTCCCAGTCTCCAAGTGTCTTTCTCTACTGTCAAGATTCCACCCGTATGAGCCTAGGTCCACAGGGTTTCGGCCAGGGTTGGGGTTTAGCACAGTTGGAAATGGGATTCAGTGCAGCCAGGGACTTCCTTTCCCCTCCTGCCAGCCAGACACTTGGCTGCCCTTCCTCTCTGCTGTGCACATGTCTCCCTCCCTCAGTGCTTTGTGGCTCCCCTGATCTGTGAGCCTCTCTCCTTCTTTCTAGTTGTAGATTTCCCACTCAGCCATCTTTCCTGTGGTTTTGGATGATGCCCATTCTTTTAGTTGTTGTTTTGAAATTGTTGTTGAAGAAAGCACTTTAGGCGCTTACCTAGGCTGCCTTCTTGGTTTCTCTCTCTCAATCTAGTGTCTTTATCACTTACCTTAGTTGGTGCATGTGATATTCTCCCAAGAAATGTAAGATCCTTATCCCTTGAGGTCTTACCCAAGGTCAACTCCCCATTACCTGCTTCGAAGCAGTTGGTAGCTGTGTACAATAGGGAAAGTCTCATGTATTACCCAGATCTCACATTGTGAGAGAAGGATTGGGGGCTGGAAACCATTTCTCATATCCTGTAGAGGTCTGAAGTATAACCATCCTTTTAAAAATTAGAAATCTAAAACCCAGTGAGAAGTTACAGATTGAAAATCATTCATCTACTGGCAATGTCTGAGCTAAAGCCCAGATATATGTTTTTGTGCTCTCCTTAAGTGATGAGTTAACATGTTTGTGTTAAGGACTTCTTCAAGAAGATGGCGGCATAGATAAACACTTCTAAGTGCTGCCTCTCACATCCACATCAGAGCTCCAACTGGGGATCATATCTGAGATCTGAAAAAGCCACAACTTTGGAGATCACTGAGCATCTGTGGGCCCCTGATCGATGCGGACACTTGGATTCCACAGAAAGGTTGGATTTTACCAGGGATAAGTGGGTGTCTGTGTCCCAGCAGCGGCAGTAGCAGAGACAAAAGCTTTCGCGCTGGGACTGTGCTGGGACTGGGCGCAGAGTTCGAGAGTTGGGACCATAGAAATCTGTGTCCAAAAAAGCCCTCCGCTACTGGGTCTGCCGTGACCCCAGAGAGTGGAAGGGGTCCTCAGGGTTGCCAATTGTAGGGTTCTCCAGAGAGCAACCCATTCTGATCGGAAACAGAGGGAGAACATAGTTGCAAAGGTATACAGTCTGTATGTAAGTGCGCACAGACTGGCCCATTGCGCACCAAGGCTGGCTCCTCTGCAACCCTTAGCTTCTGATAACAAAGGAGAGGCCACCCGGATTGGCTGGCCCTCAGAGGCTGCCGGGGGAGACTGCTTTAATGGAAACTGGGAAGCAGAGCCGGAAAGAGACCAGCTGTAATTCAGCTCCGAGGCAAAATCGGCATTGAATCCCATAGAAAAAGGCTAGAATAGCAAAAAAAAAAAAACAAACACACACAAAAAAACCACGAACATAAATCCAGAAACACTGCCACCTAGGGGCTGCAGTACAAATTGACTGTGTTTATTACTAGTTTTATTTAATAAAAAACCAAGAAACTAAGAAATCAACATCTTAAAATTAAGGACTAGCTTACAACAGAGGTGCAAAGGAACGCAGGAAACTGCAATATTGTCTGAACTGAAACAGGTGCGCCAAATAGAATAACGGAGGAAGTGAATGGCCTTCACAACTGCACTTATTTTTTTGCTAATTTTTTAAATTATTTTTTATTTTATTTTAATTTTTTTGCATCTTTTACTTAAGAAACGAATTGTTTCCTTTTTTCCTCTTTTGATTTTACCTTTTTAATTATTACATTTGTAGGTTTAATCAGCATTATTACTATTGCTATTTTAACTTTTTTGTTTCCGTTTTCTTTCTTTTTTAAAAAAGTGCCAATTTATTGTCTCTTTATTTTACATTGGAATTAGTGTTCTTCATCCTATATTCATTTTTCTTTTAACTCTATCTTAACAAAACCTTTACAACACTCTCTTCCTAACCTTTCCCCTTATGCTAGCCTGTTTATCTTAACCCATTCCTGCTTTAGATTTTCCCTACTCTTTCTGTCTCCCCCCTGCTAAAATTTCTACCCTACTTATATAGCTAATTTCCAATCCACTGGGCCAAGAGCATACACACCCCTCTCTGAGCTGTATTAACGAGAGAAAAAATTGTTTTTCTCTGTTCTTTTGATGCTGTTTGTGTGAATATTGATTATATTGTATTTTTATGCTTTTAGTGAGATTATTTTGCTTAATCTTTAGTTGATGTTGTTACTTGGAACTTTTGTACTTGCTTTGTTTTTGTTTGTTTGTTGTTGTTGTTTTTACTTTGCTGGATATTGTGGGTGTTATAATTTGCATTATTCGCCAGGTACTGTTGACAGCATTTGCTGGGGTTAGTGGTTGCTCTACTGAAATTATCTTCCCATATCTCTCTCTCTCTCTCTCTCTCTTTCTTTCTCTCTCCCCCCGTTACCCAATTTCATCATGACAATCCTTTTTTTTCCTTTCTTTCTTTTTTCCTATCTTTTTTCTTTTTCTTCCCCCCCCCCTTCACTCTTTACTCTTCTTCTTTCTCTCCTATCCCCTAATTTGCCATTCCCTAGTGGTCATCATTATTGAAGGTTATTAACACTGCAAATACATTTCTGTTCAATGCCTTGTGTTTTGTACCTGGTTGTGTTGTATTTTGTGCCTTTAAATCAACACAGAGGAGAGAGAACTACATAACCAGACATCCTGAAAAGAGAGACCATGGGGGAGACAAAGAAACAGCCCACAAATCAAAGAAAAGCAGGCATCACCAGAAAAGGAAGGAAACAAGTTAGAGGCAAGCAACCTACCAGAGCAAGAATTCAGAGTAATGATCATAGGATGGCTAAAAAGAATGGAAGATCAATTTGACAATTTGAGTAAGACCCAAGAAGAAATAAAGAAGAATAAGGAGGAAATGAAGATGAACCAAGAAGAAATGAAAAATTACATCGCTACTATGATGAAATCAATAGACAGCATCAAGAGTACACTAGAAGAAGGAGAGGAACACATCAGTGAGCTAGAAGACAAGATGGAAAAAAATACCCAATTAGAGCAGCTTCTAGAAAAAAAATTAAAAAGCAGGAAGAGAGCCTACGGGAACTTTGGGACATTACAAAACAAAACAATATTAGAATAATAGGGGTTCCAGAAGGAAAGGAAACAGAGAAAGGCATAGAAAAACTGTTTTAAGGTATAATGACAGAAAATTTTCCTGAGATAGAGAAGAAAAAACCCACACAAATACAAGAAGCTCGGGAGATGCTGCGCCTGCTCCTCTCCAGCACTGCAGGTGGGCTGGGATGGCTGCAGGCTGGGATGGCTATGGGCAGGGAGGTCGCGCTCACGGGGTTCTCCTCCAGGCAGGGCCCGAAGGCAAGGCAGAGTCCCACCTCAGCTCCCATGGTGGCCGGCGGGGCTGGCCCACTCCCTGGGCCCTGGGGCGGAGCGAGGTCTGGCTTCCCTCATTCCCGGCAGCAGCGGCTCCGACAGGTCCAGTTTCGCTGTAGTTTTAAACTCCACATGGCAGCAACATCCTGCTTTGTGTCTAGTTGTAGCCTTCTCATTTTGCCAGCTTTCCTGTGGGTCTGGTGCGATCCCTTTCGATTTTATCTGTTTTTTTTCTTCCAAATTGTTGAGATGGCGGCCCAGGAGACTTCCTAGGCTGCCATCTTGCTTCGGTCTCCGAAATCAATCCTAGCAAATGATTTCTCCACAGAAACTCATCAGGCCAGAAGGGAATGGGATGAAATATACAAAGTAATGCAAAGGAAGGGTCTGAATCCAAGAATACTGTACCCAGCATGGCTATCAATCAAAATTGAAGATGAAATCAGGAGCTTCACAGACAAAAAAGGACTAAAGGAATTTATCTCCACCAAACTAGCAATGCAAGAAATGCTAAAGGGTTTACTGTAAAAATAAAGAAATAGGAAGCAAAGAAGGAACACAGAGGGATAGAATATAAATGGCATCAAATACCTACCTATCAATAATAACTTTAAATGTAAACAGTTTAAATGCTCCAATCAAAAGACATAGGGTAACGGATTGGATAAGAAAGCAAGACCCATATATCTGCTGTCTACAAGAAACCCACTTCAGAAAAAAAGATGCACACAGACTGAGGGTGAAGGGATGGAAGAAGGTTTTCCAGGTGAATGGAAGTGAAAAAAAGGCTGGGGTAGCAATACTTATATCTGACAAATTAGATCTCAAAGTGAAGGACATAAAAAGAGATAATAAAGGCCACTTCATTATACTAAAGGGAGCAATCCAACAAGAAGAAATAACCCTCGTAAGCATATATGCACCCAATGCGGGAACACCCAAATTAATAAAAAAAAAAACTGCTGGAGAACATTAAGGGAGAGATTTATTGTAATACAATCATAGTAGGAATTTTTAATACCCCACTGTCACATTTGGACAAATCACCTAAACAAAAAATCAGCAAAGAAATATCAATCCTAAATGACTCACTAGACCAGATGGAATTAATTGACATCTTCAGAACATTTCACCCCAAAGCCACAGAATACACATTCTTCTCTAGTGCACATGGGTCATTTTCAAATATAGACTACATGTTGAGACATAGGCAAAGTGTCTTCAAATTCAAGAAGATAGAAATCATATCAAGCATCTTTTCAGATCATAGTGGCATAAAACTGGAAATTAACTACAATAAAAATAATCAAAGGAAATCAAACACATGGAGACTAAACAGCATGCTATTAAACGAGGTCTGAGTTACAAGAGAAATCAAGGAAGAAATTAAAAACATCCTGGCAACAAATGACAATGAAAACACAACAATCCAAAATCTATGGGACACAGCAAAAGCAGTCTTGAGAGGGAAGTTCATATCTCTACACGACTATTGAAAAAAAAAAAAAAAAGAAAAAAAGGTAACAAATTATCTTGCTCTAAAACTCAAAGAGTTAGAAAAAGAGCAACAAGAAAAGCCCAGTGTAAGCAGAAGGAAAGAAATAATAAAAATCAGAGCAGAGATAAACGACATAGAGACCAAAGAAACAATACATAAGATCAACAAAACCAAGAGCTGATTCTTTGAAAGAATAAACAAGATTGATGAACCTCTAGCCAGGCTAACAAAGAGAGAGGACCCAAATAAACAAAATCAGAAATGAAAGAGGTGGAATAACAACAGACCCAACCGAAATACAAAGGATTGTTAAAAAAAATTCTATGAGTACCGAAGCAAGATGGAAAAAAACAACAGGTAAAACCAAAAGGGATCGCACCAGACCCACAGGAAAGCTGGCAAAATGGGAAGGCTACAACTAGACACAAAGCAGGACGTCACTGCTGCCATATGGAGTTTAAAACTACAGCGAAACTGAACCTGCCGGAGCCGCTGCCGCCGGGAATGAGGGAAGCCAGACCTCGCTCCGCCCCGGGGCCCAGGGAGTGGGCCAGCCTTGCCGGCTGCCAAGGGAGCTGATGGGGGCCTACGCCACCGCCTCCGCGCCTTCGGCTCCTGCCTGGACGAGAAGCCTGTGAGCGCGACATCCCAGCCCACCCGCAGTGCTGGAGAGGAGCGGGCACCTGGGCTCGGCCCCCCGCACTCGCCGCCGGGCGGGCGGGTGAAGAGATGGTGTAGTATCTCCCCGCCCGCAGCCATCTTGGCCCAGCCCCCGGGCTTACTGAGCTGGCGAAGAAATCGCGCAGCGTCTCCCTGCCCGCAACCAGCCCAGAAATGGGAAGGCTACAATTAGACACCAAGCAGGGCGCTGCGGCTGCCATGTGGAGTTTAAAACTACAGCGAAACTGAACCTGCCGCTGCCGCGGGGAATGAGGGAAGCCAGACCTCCCCCCGCCCTGGGGCCTAGGGAGTGGGCCAGCCCTGCCACCGCCGCCGCAGCCCCTTTGGCTCCTGCCTGGACGTGAAGCCTGTGAGCGCGACCTCCCAGCCCACCCACAGTGCTGGAGAGGAGCGGGCGCAGCGTCTCCCCTTCCGCACAACCAGCTCGGCCCAGAAATGGGAAGGCTACAACTAGACACCAAGCAGGGCGCCGCAGCTGACATGTGGAGTTTAAAACTACGGCGAAACAGGACCTACTGGAGACGCTGCCGCCGGGAATGAGGGAAGCCAGACCTCGCTCCGCCCTGGGGCCCAAGGACTGGGCCAGCCCGCCGGCCATGGGAACCAGGGAGCTGTTATGGGACCTTTGGCGCCTGCCCACAACCATCCCAAGGAGCTGTCGCGGCGTCTCCCGGCCTGCGGCCAGCTGGGCCCAGTCTCCGCACACACCTTATTGGTGGGGAGCTGGCGCGGCACATTCCCTTTGCGCCCCCGCGAGTCTTTCCGCTGCCACCGCCAGCAGCCGGCTCCAAAGCTTACGCCACTACCACCATGTGGATTTTAATAGTACAGGGGAAATTGAGACACGGGAGCTACCATCGCTGCCAAACCCACTGCCGCCCCCGCGAATGGGAATCCACCAAAATCAGAGCTCACTACGCCCCTGGCTCAGAGAGAGTGTGGCTTCAGAATTTAGCCTCTGCGTCCACAGCAGCTCCGCTTCCACAACAAAGGAGACACCATTGAGGGGGAATTCTCTGCCCAGAGCCACCTCAGCCCGCCCACAGCCTTCCCAGCACACCCGCCGTGTGGGTGGGGAGCATGAACGGCACCTTCCGTTAGCGGCCCCTGTGAGTCCTCCCTCAGCCGCCGCATGGCCGGGCTGAAGCTCCCGCCACTGCCGCCATGTGAACTTTAAAACTACAGTGGAAATTGAACCACAGGAGCAACAGTCACTGCCGCACCAGCCACTGCCACCCCCCACCACCACTGCAAATAAAGGAAATCCACCGAGAACAGAGCTCACTACGCCCTGGGCTCAGAGAGTGGGCGGCGTCAGAACTTAGCCTCCGCGTCCGCAGCTGCTCCGCTTCTGCAACAAACGAGACATCTTTGAGGGCGGTCTACCTGCCTGAAGCCATCTTAGCCCGCCTGCAACTGTCCCAGCCTGCCTGCCGTGCTAGCAAGGATCTGGAGCGGCACCCCCAGTGCGAGACCCCAGCACCCGAGAGGGGTCGTGTGCCCTGGGTGAGCCATATGTCCAGGGGGCCGTGTGCCCCAGGTGAGCCTTGTGTCCCAGGGGGCTGTGTGCCCCGGGTGAGCCGTGTGTCCCAGGGGGCCGTGTACCCCAGGTGAGTCGTGTGTCCCAGGGGGACGTGTGCCCCGGGTGAGCCGTGTGTCCCAGGGGACCGTGTGCCCCGGGTAAGCCGTGTGTCCCAGGGGGCCGTGTGCCCCGGGTGAGCCGTGTGTCCCAGGGGGCCGAGTGCCCCAGGTGAGCCATGTGACCCAGGGGGACGTGTGCCCCAGGTGAGCCGTGTGTCCCAGGGTGCCGTGTACCCCTGGTGAGCCGTTTGTCCCAGGGGGACGTGTGCCCCGGGTGAGCCGTGTGTCCCAGGGGGCCCTGTGCCCCGGGTGAGCCGTGTGTCCCTAGGGAAGCAGTGGGACCCAGGGGGAGGGGCGGTGAGAACCAGAGGAGGAGCGGACTCTATTCGGGTGGTCCTGAGATAGCCACCATAAAACAAGCAGACTGCCAAACGTGGAGTGGATTCTATTTATGAGACACTGAGATAGTCACCATAAAACAAGCAAATTGTCAAATGACAGCAGGGAGGCGAAGGAGACCTGGGGGGAGATAAGAGAACAACCTAAGGACTTGTATGCATGAATAGAACCAACGAACACAGAACTCTGGGGAGGGAGAGCATGAATGGGAGTGGGGGGAGGGGCAATGGTAAGATATGTACACATATAATACCTTAATAAAATTCATGTGAGGGGAAAATAAATAAATAAATAAATAATATAAAAAAATTCTATGAGCAACTCTATTCCAACAAACTGCACAAACCGGAAGAAATGGACATATTCCTAGAAAAATACAACCTTCCAAAACTCAATCAGGAAGAATCTAAAAATCTCAATAGACCAGTTACTTGGGAAGAAATTGAAACAGTCATCAAAAAGCTTCCAGCAAACAAAAGCCCAGGGCCAGATGGCTTCACAGGAGAGTTTTTCCAAACATTCAAAGAAGAACTAAAACCTATCCTCCTCAGACTATTCCAAAAAATTCAAGAGGAAGGAACACTTCCAAACTCCTTTTATGAAGCCAGCATCACCCTAATACCAAAACCAGATAAAGACAACTCAATGAAAGAGAATTACCGGCCAATATCCCTCATGAACATAGATGCCTAAATCCTCAACAAAATTCTCGCAAATCGGCTCCAGCAGCACATCAGAAAAATCATACACCATGACCAAGTAGGATTTATTCCGGGAATGCAAGGATGGTACAATATCCGCAAATCAATAAACGTGATACATCACATAAACAAATTCAAAGATAAAAATCATATGGCCATATCAATTGATGCAGAAAAAAACATTTGATAAAATCCAACTCCCTTTCCTGATAAAAACTCTCAACAAGGTGTGAGTACAAGGATCATACCTCAACATAATAATAGCTATATATGATAAACCAACAGCCAACATCATACTCAATGGGCAAAAACTAAAGCCATTCCCTCTTAGAACAGGAACAAGACGGGGATGCCCACTCTCACCACTCCTGTTTGACATTGTACTAGAAGTACTCGCCATTGCAATTAGACAAGAAGAGGAAATAAAAGGCATCCAAATCGGAAAAGAAGAAGCAAAGTTATCCTTATTTGCAGATGACATGATATTGTATATAAAAAACCCAAAAGACTCCATCAAAACACCAATAGACTTAATAAATGAATTTGGCAATGTAGCTGGATACAAAATTAATGCCAGGAAATCTATGGCATTTCTGTACACCAACAATGAATTTACAGAAACAGAGACCAAAAAAGCAATCCCATTTACCATCGCACCAAGAAAATTAAGATACCTGGGAATAAATTTAACTAAGGAGGTAAAAGACCTATATACGGAAAACTACACAACACTGAAAAAAAGAGTTAGAGGAAGATGTAAACAGATGGAAGAACATACCATGTTCATGGATTGGTAGAATCAACATCATCAAAATGTCCATACTTCCCAAAGCAATTTATAGGTTCAATGCACTCCCCATTAAAATACCAAGGGCATATTTCACTGACCTAGAAAGAACTCTCCAAAAATTCATTTGCAACAATAAAAGACCTCGAATAGCATCAGCAATCCTGAGAAAGGACAGTAAAGTAGGAGGGATCTCAATACCAGATTTCAAGCTGTATTACAAAGCCACTGTTCTCAAAACAGCCTGTTACTGGCACAAGAACAGACATATAGATCAATGGAATAGAATAGAGAATCCAGATATCAATCCAAAACACTATGCCCAGTTAATATTTGACAAAGGAGGCACGAATATACAATGGAGTCAAGATAGTCTCTTCAATAAATGGTCTTGGAAAAACTGGACAGATACATGCAAAAGAATGAAACTAGATCACCAACTTACTCCATACACAAAAATAAATTCGAAATGGTTCCAGGACTTAAACATAAGACGGGAAACCATAAAAATACTACAGGCACCCACAGGCAGCAAAATCTCAGACATATGCCTAAAGAACTTCTTCACTGATACTGCTCCTAGGGCAATGGAAGCTAAAGAGAAAATAAACAAATGGGACTACATCAAAATAAAAAGTTTTATTCACAGCAAAAGATACCATCAACAAAACAATAATAAAGCCCACTGTATGGGAGAACATATTTGCAAATGATATTACTGATAAAGGTTTAATCTCCAACATCTAAAAACAGCTTATTCAACTCCATAAAAGGAAATTAAATGAGCCAATTAAAAAATGGGTAATGGAACTAAATAGAATCTTCTCAAAAGAAGACAGAAGAAAAGCCAAGAGGCATATGAAAACCTGCTCAAAGTCACTACTTATCCGAGAGATGCAAATCAAAACAACAATGCGATACCATCTCATACCTGTCAGAATGGCCAACATTAACACATCAACAAATGATAAATGTTGGCGATGTTGTGGAGAAAAAGGAACCCTTGTGCACTGCTGGTAGGAATGCAGACTGGTGCAACCACTGTGGAGAACAGTATGGAGTTTCCTTAAAAAACTGAAAATGGAACTCCCATTTGACCCAGTAATCCCACTCCTTGGAATATATCCCAAGAAAATAGGAGCACCAATCAGAAAGGATATATGCACCCCTATGTTCATAGCAGCACAATTTACAATAGCTAGGATTTGGAAACAGCCTAGGTGTCCATAAGCAGATGATTGGATCAAAAAACTATGGTACATCTACATAATGGAATACTATGCTGCCGTAAAAAAGAAGGAATTCTAATCATTTGCAGCAACCTGGATGGAACTGGAGAACATCATGCTGAGTGAAATAAGCCAGTCAATGAAAGAGAAACACCACATGATCTCACTCATTTATTGATAATAAAGAACATTTTAAACTGATGAACCATAAGATAGATATAGCGACAGTAAAGCAACAAGCAGACTGTCTAATTACAGCGGTTAGCGGAGGGAAATATGGGGGAGAGAAGAGATCAACAGAAGGACTTGTACACATGCATATAAGTATAACCAATGGACACAAAACTCTGGGAAGGGAGGGCATGTTTGGGGGGGCAATGGTATTATATGTACACAGATAATAATTTAATAATAAAAATATTTTAAAAATGAAAAAAATAAATAAAATAATAATAGAACTTCAAAAAAAAACATTAAAAAGATTCCTATAGCTGTGGCCAGATTAACTAAGTGTTTAGAGTATTGACCCTTGCACACAGGCTCATGAGTTCAATTCCTTTCAAGGACATGTATTAGCGTTGCAGGTTCAATTCCCGTCCCAGTTAGGGAGTGCGCAGGAGGCAACCAATCTGTTTCTCTCACATAGATGTTTCTTTCTCTTTCTTTCTCTCTCTCCTCTCCTCTGTCTCCCTCTCCCTCTCCCTTCCTTTCACTCCCTCAAAAAAGCAATGGAAAATATATTCTTGGGTGAAGATTAACAAAAACTAAAATAAATAAAAATTCATGCAACTCATTTTTTTAAAAAGAATAATGATCTGTCTAAAAATTAGGCAGAGGAACTAAAAACACATTTTTCCAAAGAAGACATCCAAATGGCCAAGAGATACATGAAAAGATGTTCAACATCACTAGTCATAGGGGATATGTAAATTAAAACCACAATGAGATATCACCTTACACTTGTTAGAAGGACTATCATCAAGAATAGGAGATAAGCATTGGCAAGGATGTGGAAAAAAGGGAACCCTTGGGCACTGTTGGTGGGAATACAAACTAGTTCTACTACTATGGAAAACAGTATGGAAATTCCTCAAAAAAATAAATAAATAAAAGTAGAACTACCATATGATCCAGAAATTCTGCTCTTGGGTCTATATCCAACAGAAATGAAAACAAGATATTGAAAAGCTAGCTGCACCCCCATGTTTACTGCAACATTATTCACAATAACCAAGATATGAAAACAACCTAAGCATCCATGAACAGATGAATGAATAAAGAAGATGTGGTATATATATATATATATATATATATATATATATATATATATATATACACACACACACCAGAATATTATTTAGCCATGAGTAAGAAGAAAATCCTGCCATCTGCAGCATTATGGATAAACCTTGAGGACATTATGCTAAGTGAGATCAGTCAGAGAAAGGCAAATTCTGAATGATGTAACATATATGGAACCTAAAAAAGCCAAACTCTCTGATATAACTAGAGGCCTGGTACATGAAATTCATGCACTCAGAGGGGGGTGTCCCTCAGCCCAGACTCCACCCTCTTGCAGTCTGGGAGATCTCAAGGGATGTCTGACTGATAGCTTAGCACTGCCACGGAGGTGGGAGAGGCTCCCACTAATGCTGCTGCGCTAGCCAGACATGAGCACGGCTTCTGGCTGAGCGGCACTCCCCCTGTGGGAGCACACTGACCACCAGGGGACAGCTCCTATGTTGAGCGTCTGCCCCCTGGTGGTCAGTGTGTGTCATAGCGACCAGTCGTTCTGCTGTTCAGTTGATTTGCATATTAGCCTTTTATTATATAGTATGTGATTTTTGTCTTTCAATTTGTTTGCAATGTATTTATTGATTTATTGATTTCTGAATATTGTACCAGCCTTTCATCTCTGGAATAAATTTCAATTGTTAAAAAAAAAGGACTTCTTCAAGAACCTCATGAAAGCTGCAGACTTTTTCCCAGAGGGGGTTAAGAATACTTAGCACAATTCTTTTTCATCTAATTTCAGATGCTTCATTGAAAGGCCTTGAAGCACATCCATACCTCAGATTGCAAAATTCTATCAGAAAAACCCAAAATATGGAGAATCAGTACTCAACAAATT
This sequence comes from Vespertilio murinus, assembly GCA_963924515.1. NCBI lineage: Eukaryota > Metazoa > Chordata > Mammalia > Chiroptera > Vespertilionidae > Vespertilio > Vespertilio murinus. Next base: position 35,339,491 of record OZ004716.1, read on the forward strand.
AATGATGGGGGAAAAACTGAGGAGAGGGGAATATAAATGTTTAATATGTCTTAGTAAGTATAACAATCAAAATGTAGACCTTGTTGAATTCTGATTCAAACTAAGTGTAAAAGGACATTCGGGGGTGAAAACCAGGAAAATGTGCATATAGTATATATGATATCATGTAAGAAATTTTTATTTTTTTATTTTTTTTTCAACTTTATAATTTTTACAAAACAAAAGGCAGTATCAAAAACAGCAAAGAGTTTACAGGATTTCTGCACCAGTTTTCACGTAAGTCAGTGATTACGGTGTCCAATGCAGAGACGAAGTGCAGGCGGATTCCCTCTTGGTCCTATGCACTCAGTGGTTAGATTTGGAGCTACTGAATAACAACTTTTTATAAGCACCGGTCATTTTTTTTGAGAACTGATTTGGTTTGTCCAACAAGTAAACACTTTTTGCTGTGTGTGGCATTTCCTTCTTTTTAAAAAACACTGAGCTAAAATACACAATGCGTGTGCATTTGTATCTGAACCAAATCTTTTGAGATCCTAATTACCCTGAAGAACACTGAAGACATTTATAGGGCGTATTAAACACTGGTTCTATACCACATCAGATTAAGGCAGCTACTGCAGTTCTAAGGAGAACAGCATTTCAATTCGGAGGCTGCCCGGAGTTTGAACGACGTCACAGTTTCCATGTCCTTTCTGATGTGGAGGAGTTTCCCCAAGGAGGGCCACGTTATTGGAACAGAAGTTTTACGGTCAAGCCCAAATGGCTCTGGTATTTTAGGGAACATTAGTGTCAAGCAAGACTCCTTGCTCTGGACCCTGGTGTCCACAAAGAAATCGAGAGGCCATGATCGCTGGGAGCTGAGAGGAGGAGATACTTAAACTCACATAACCTGGAGGCGGACACAAAGCTGGAACTCGGCAGTGGTGTTCACCTACCACTGGCTCCAGAAACACATTTTGCTTAAATAAGGGAAGTATGGTCCAGTTTTGTAATGTGAACAGCTGCCAGCCACTCAAGCATGTGTGTATAAGGGTATTTCCTGGCTAGCAATGAGTTAGGAAATCGGCATCAAATGTATCACTATTAGTCAGAAACAAAAACAAAACTCAAAAATAAAAAACACCACCAGCAACAACAAAAAAAACCCACCAGCCAACAGAGGTGGTTAAACCTGGATGTAAATTATACTATGTACAGACTGGCGTACGTATCACTGAAATAGTTCTGACAGCATGACACCCGTTGCAAAATTGCCTATATATTATCCCGATTTTCATGAAAGGAAAATGGATATATAGTTTTCTTCTTTACAGATACGAAAGAGGAAGCAAGAAGGCAAAGCTGAGGGGAACAGATGCTACCCAGAGGGCAGTGGTGGCATTTGGTTGTTTTGGTCTTTGTACCGGCAACTCCCACACCCACGGGAGAAGCCCAGCTCCGGCGGGACTACACGGTTCTGCGGGCAGTCAGCACCCGGACGATGGACCCCACGCCTCCGGCAGCGAGTGCCTTTTCATGCCACTGCAGTAGCACAGCGCTGCTATTGTCGGAGGGGCTCTCAAAGCCTTTATAAATGTACTTCATGAGGAGATCCACCCCATTCTTGTCCAGGGACTGAACTGCCTTTTCAATGTCATTAGCTTTAAAGGAGATGAGCACCTTCAAGACAGTGCTGCCTGCCCGATCCTTCACCGCCTGGCTCTTGGTGTTGATAGGGGGGTTTTTCAGGGCTGCCTGCAGGGCCGCGGTCATGTTTCCTTGCCGCAGGCAGGAGTCCACCTCGCCCTCGTCGGGCCCGACCTGCCCGTCGCCCCCATCTTCCTCGTCCACGAACTTGTTCTCGTCGTACTCATCCACGTCCACCTTCCGGAACCGGGCGGACGACACCGTGTTCTTCGACATCCCCGATCCCGAGCAGCGGCGGCGGCCAAGGCCTCCTCTAGCTGCGGTCTCTACCTCGGGGAGCCCAGCCGGCCAGGAACCAGAAATTTTTATTTTTTTAGAGTATCAGGGTATTTAGGGTTGAAAGATCATATCTGGGATCTTTAAAAATATTTCATCAAAGGAAAAAATGAAGCAATTTTTGCAAGATATTTACACTTAAATCTAAGTGATATGATATGGGGATTCATTATAATACTCTTGAACTTCTGTGATTGAAATTTTTCATAATAAAAAAAATACAAACAAGTCCCGCTCACTGCCATTTTGACAAAGATGGGGATTTTAGGGTGTCCCAGCCAGTACTCAGATTTTAAGTACTCTGAAGAAGCTTTCTTAGACTTCCTGACTCTAGAACCACAATAGACTATTTTGTCACTGTGGGTTTTTTTTTTTTTTATGATCCTCATTTAAGAATATATTTTCTATTGATTTTTAGAGAGAATGGAGGAAGGAGAGAGAGAGATGTGAGAGGCACATATCAATTGATTCCTTCCCACATGTGCCCTGTGGAACCTGCAACCCAGGTGCATGCCCCTGGCTAGGAATTGAACCCATGACCTTTTGGTGGGCAGACTGGCACTTTAACCACTTAGCCATACCAGCCAGGGTTCACTAATTTAATTTTTTACAAAGGACCCACTACAAAATAAAGTAGATAGGTATTGCTATTCCCTTTCCTGTTATTTCAGTGAATTCATTTGATCTATGTTGTCAAATTTGTGGACATAGAGTTGTTCCTCATAGTCTTTATCCTTTTAATGCCGGTAGGGCCTGAAGTGATATGCCTGTTTCATGCCTGACTTTTGTAATTTGTGCACTTTTCTCTTTTTGAAACAGACAAATAAACAGGCCAAAAAGGAGAAATAATTCAGGTTGAGAATACAGAGCCAGCTGGACCATACTTACTTCTGCTGCCTTGTTCACCTGTTAGGTCGGTCATTCTTTTTAAGGCTCCCTGCCCCATGCTCATAGCTCTCATATACTTCATGTAGTATAATATGTAGTCTGGGATGGAAGAGTCCCACTATATATGTAGGGCTGTCATTACCCTTGACCTCTAACGTGAACCCAACTTTTCAGAATGTTCTCTTTCACCACAAAATCAAACTCAGGTAGAAGAAGTAAATTAAGAAGAGAGGTGAAATGGAAGTAGCAAATGGCACAGGTGGGCCACTTGCTAGAAGCTATTGGAGGACTCAGCTTATCTGGAAAGAGGCAGTTCTAAAATCTCCATGGTGGGGAGAGAAGATCAGGAAAGTAACATGATTACTGGCAGTGATAAATTCCTCCACTTTACTAGCTCTTTCCCTTAACTCCGTGGTCAGCAAATTGCAGCTCTCGAGCCACATGCAGCTCTTTGGCCCCTTGAGTGTGGCTCTTCCACAAAATACTACGGCCTGGGCAAGTCTATTTTGAAGAAGTGGCATTCTAAGAAGTTTAAGCTTTAAAAATTTGGCTCTCAAAGGAGATTTTAATCATTGTACAGTTGATATTTGGCTCTGTTGACTAATAGTGTTTGCCAACCACTGCCTTAACTCTTGTCTCCTTAACTGCTAGAGGAAAGGATTATAAGTCCCTAGGCAACAGGGCAAGGAGAGGGAGCTATTTGAACTTTCACTTAATCTTCCAAATTCTAGCATCTTCCCCAAATCCTATGTCCAGGTATTGGAAAAGGAAGTGAAAGACATAGGCTTCCCTCCTTTTCTTTCTGCTTTCATCTCAGATGGCCTTTTCCTTAGTGCCATCCAGTAATGAATTACTAACTAGAATTTGTTGAAGCTCTTTCCTTTACTCTGAGGGTCTCCTCAACATCTAACATACCTGTTGTTTTTGATTCAAGTCATCACCATGCTATGATCATGGAAGTAGAACCTGCCTCCACTGTGTAACCCCCAAAACTAACGGGGGGAAATGCTGGGTTTTCTGATTCAAAAATCTATTTTTCTACTATATCAATGCCTCATATTCATGTAAAATATACATTCATTTTTGTGCCAGATGCTTTCCTTCCTATATAGTCTTTTGGAGAGGATGGTGGGAGACAAGAAGGAAGAGGACAAGGACAGATTCTCCTGTCTGAAGGCCTCCAGAGGGTGAACACCACCTGATTCTGTTTTTAAATATATATATTAAAATTATTATTGATTTTAGAGAGAAAGGAAAGGAGAGGGAAAGAAAAAACATTGGTCAGCTTCCTCCTACATGCCCCCTACTAGGGATGGAGCATGAAATCTGGGCATGTGTCATAACTAAAAATTAAACTGTTGACCTTTCAGTGAATGGGACAATGCCCAACCAACTGACCCACTGGCTAGGGCTTCTGGTAAGTTTTCTGAACTCTTTGGAGTATCTGGCATCCATGGCTACATTTTTGGAGAGGCAACATTTGAAGAAAAGGGACATATCACAGAGCTTGTTGGATATGAGAACTTGATCTTTATTCCACATACAGAAGCTGGCTTCTGGAGCTGGGTAGGGACAGGGCTTTGGTCTGACCCTACCTCTGTATGGGCCCTAAAAATAAAGGTCTAGATTTGGTGGCAAGACCTTTCTCTAGGTGGGAATGAAAAATCCTGATGTCTAGTCCCAAATTAGGGGGTAGGAGCCGCAATGTGGGACAATTCATTGGTGAGGTGAATATCAGCTTGGGGCAGGCTCTTCCAGGCAAGTTCTAAGATGCCATAATGGGCAATGCCCATTGGAAGCATGGTATGAACGTTGTTCTGTCCTGAGAGAGACACCACCTCCTGGAACTTCAGAGGACCTCTAGGAATGTGAGAGCGACCACAAAATAGGTGGTAGAACAATCGCTCCCCGGGAACCAGCTCCATGGCCTTTGGGGCCTCTTTGTAGATGATCTTATGGGATTGGGGTTCCTCTCTCAGTAGCAGGTCTTGTAGCAATCTCTGAATTCCAGGGGACTTAAATTGGTACAGGTCCATGAGGTGGTAGAACTGTTCTGTCCAAGCAGCACTGTCTTTTCCATATTGCTCCTGCAACATCCGTAAAACATGGTAGAGTGCCACAAATGTATCCCATAGAGGCACTTCTTCCTGTATTTTAGAGCTAGGCTGTGTTGTCTTTTCCATCTTGGGCAATTTGGGAAGCCTGCCTTTATCCTTAAAAGCCCCTAAGTCCTTTTGAAACATCAGTGCTAGCATTTGTTTTTCTACAGAGGCACGGGCACCTGTGACAATGTCTCTTGTAGCAGGATAAACATGCCTCTCCATCTCCTTGAGGGCACGGAATATCTGTTCTGCCCATGCACTCCTATAAGGCTCTGTTAGAAGTTGCCAATTTATAGCCTCTGAAATCCTTTTGTTAGCTAATGAGGAAAAAGCCAAAGGTTTCAGATGGCTTTCCTTTCTTTTTATAGGAGGGATCACTTCCAAGTATTTAGGACCCATGATCTTACTAGGTTTTGAGATAGATGTGCTTTGTGATTCCAGAACCTGCCTGTGATGGTAAATTATAGCTTCAAGTTTGGCTAGATGCATCCACTCTAAGGTTCCCTTTGAGATAAGGTCATTGACAAACTGACTCAGTCTGTGGAAACTATCTCTAGAAAGCTGTTTTCCTGCCTCTATCTCTTCTAGAACTTGGTGGAGCCACTCTGTATCTGAGAGGCTTACATCTGCAAATATTTCCTTAGCTGGGATTTGGGGCAGAGGTGGAAGATGTTTCGAAAGCCACTGCCACCTATCCCCTAGTGGTTTGCCTTTGAGTTTCTGTTCTTTTTTGCTCTTCCTCAATATGTGGGATAAATATGGGGTCTTGAAATCTGGCTTTTGAGACTCCAAAACTGTATCCGAAACTTGTAGAGGAATGTGCTGATATTTCTCCAATAGCTCGCGTTGCTTATCCATAAAACTTGTCTCTGGGAATATCCTGGGTATCTTATCTATCCAGGATATTTTTTTCTTAGACCCTGGCACTGGTATAGCCTTTTCCCTCTCCAGAGCTATTGAGATCAGTTTCTTGGAAGGGATCTTCGGAATTTTCAGGTCTATATCCCTGTCTTTGACCTCAGACATTCTTTTTATAATAGAAGGGATTGTATCTCTTCTTTCTAGATCCTTTTCTATTTTTGATGGGGACTTAAGTAATTTTTCTTTTTTAAAGATCTCTTTTTCCTTGTCTATGTCTTCTTCCAATGAACTTCGTGCCTCTTCCTCCTCTTCTTTCTCACTCAAACTTTCTAGCTCTTCCTTAATCATGCTTTCATCCTTCTCAAACACTTCTTCCTTCTCCTCCTCTACTGCCACTGCTGCTGCCTTCTTCTTCTCTTCCTCCTCTTCTTCCTCCTCCTCTTCTTCTTCCTTCTCTTCTTCCATTTCTTCCTCCTCCCTTTCTTTATCTTCTTCCTTCTCCTTCTTCCTTTCCTCCTCCTCCTCCTCCTCCTCCTCCTCCTCCTCCTCTTCCTCCTCCTCTTCCTCCTCCTCCTCTTCCAAAAAACTATCTCGCTCTACTTTATCTAACAGGCTTTCCACTTTTTCAGACAATCTCTCTTCACTTTCTACCTCATCCCCCTGACTGGGAAATTTTTCCTGTGGCATTTCAACTCTCTTTAGTGCTTTTTTCTTACTTTGCTTTTGTTTAAGAATTGTCATTTCTTCTTTTTCCTCTGTTGGTCCCAACTCCTCTTCTCTCTTCATGAAATGTTTCTGTTGCCTGGACAATCTGGTTTCCTCCTCAGTTATTTTTTTCTCTTTTTCTATCATTCTTCTCATTGCCCTGGCCAGTTTTCTCTGTTTCCTAGTCAGTTTCTCCTCATCTTTGATCACCTCTGATTGTTCCTCAGAAATATCCAACTTTCTAGCATCAAGTTCTTTTTGTTCTTTGCTCAAAATTCTTTCCTGATCCAAGAATGATATTGCTATCTGTGTCATCTGTGTTTCTTCCTGGGTTAGTATCCTCTCTTTTTTTATAAGGTTTTTAAATATGTTTACGATTGTTTTGCTAATTTTTGATAGTTTCTTAGAAATGTTTCCTTCAGTCAGCTTCGCTATTACTTTGGTTAGCTTCCTTTCTTCCTGGGCATAAACTCTTTCTCCTCTGGCAACATCTAATTTTTCTTTGACAATGTCACTTTTTTTTGTGGCCAATATCCTATCTTCATATGACAGTATCTTCTCCACTAGTGACAATTTCCTTTTAAGTAGTTCTAGTTCATTCTTATTCAGTTTCCTCTGTGTTGAGGTTTCTTGACTCTCTCCCTTTGAGAGAGTTTCATTTTCTTCAGCCAGTTTCACCTTCTCCTGGGCTAGTTTCTTCATTTCCATGTCCAATGTTTTTTCTTTCTTAACATTATCATCTTCTTTACTAAGCAGGTTCAGTTTTTGAAGTACTGCCCTCCTCTCCATAGTGAATTGCATTTTGTCCTGGGCTAGCTTATGCTGTTTCTCAGCCAGATTTTGTTCTGCTTGTGCCAGTTTGTTCTCTACGTCATCCAGTTCCTCCCTCTTCTGGAAAATTTCCTCCTTTTCCTTCATCAGTGTCACCTCTGCCTGAAATATTTTTTCCTTGTACGCTTCCAGTTTCTCCTTTTCTTGCAGTAGTTTATTTTTGTTCTGGGAAAATTTTTCAAAAAGCTGGTGCCAGTTCTTTTTCCTATTAATCAATTTTACCTTCTCCTGGTCCAGCTTCTTCTTCTCCTGATACAGATCTGCATTCTTCCTCTGGACTAGTATTTTCTTCTTATTTGCAAGTTGCACTTTGTTCTGGATCAAAGTTTCGTTTTCCTGGGCCAGTTTTTCCTTATTCTCCATCAACTGCTCCCTTTTATGGGCAAGCCTTTCTTCTTCCTCAGGCAGAAATTCTTCCTCCTCAGGCAGTTTATTCTCTTCCTGGATCAGCAGCTCTTCTTCCTGGACCAGTTTTTTCTTTTCCATATCCAGTTCATCCTCTTTCCAGGCCAGTGTCTCCTCCTCCTGAGCCAGTCTCTCTTCTTCCTTAGCTAATTCCTCCTCTTCCTGATCCAGTTGCTCTTCTTTCCAAGCCAGTTCCTCCTCTTCCCACGTCAACTCCTCCAATTCTTGGGCTAGTTCCTCTTCCTGCAATGCCATATCTTGCTCCTTCTGGAACATTTCCTCCATTTTTGGGACCAATATAGATTTAACCTCAGCTAGCTTCCCTCTTTTCTTTGCTATTTTCTCTTCTTTGTCAGCCAGTTTCTCCATTTTTTTTGCCAGTTTTGTCCTATTCTGGGCCAATTTCTCTGCTCCCTCGCTTAGCCACACTGCTCTTTGGGCCAGTTTTTCCTCTTTCTGGACAAACTTCCTCTCTGCCTGGGCCATTTTTCTCTCTCTCTCAATCAGTTCCCCATGAGCTCTGGCCAGTTTCCTCTCTTCCTGAGCTAATTTTCCCTCATCTTGTGCCAGCTTCTCTTCTTCTTGTGCCAGCTTTCTCTCTTCTTGGGCTTGTTTTCTTCCAGCTCGGATTCGTTTCCTCTCAACCTCAGCCTGTTTATATTCTTCCTGCTCTTCTATCAACAGCTCTTCTTCTTCTTTTCCTCTTTCTCCTTCTTCTCCTTCTGCTTTTTCCCCCCACTCCTGAGACAATTCTATCTCCAAGGTCAATTCCTCTTCATCCTTGAATTTTTGCTCCCTGGACCTGTCTGACATAGTTTCCCAGACATGTACCCCTTCATCCCATCTCAGCTTCCTCTTTTCCCCAGCCAGCTTTTCCTCATCTTTGTCCTCTTGTGGTTTCTCCTCTTCCTCAAGAATCTCCCTTCCCCAAGCTTTCTTCCATTCATCCCAGGATATCCTTGTATCACCATTAGCCTGTTTCCACTCATCCCAGGATTTTTTCCAATCCTGCAAAGGCAGGTTCTTCTCATCTGTAACTGGTCTTTCTTCTTGTTCAACCTCTAGTTTGGCCATTTCTCCCTCTTCCAGACTCATATCCCTCTCTCCTGTGGTCATTTTCTCCTCTTTTTTATCCACTTTTATTTCCTTCTGGACTACTTTCCTCTTTTGCACAGAGGGCTTCTTAGAGGATTTCTTACTTTCTTGTTTCAGCATTAGTTTCCCCTTGGTTAGGTCACCTGGTTCTAAAAAAATAACTTTCTTTTTCTTCCCCTTTTTGGGAATCACTTGGATTTCCTGTATATCCCTTGCTTCCTTTTGTTCTTGATCCTGCCCCTCTAGTATTTCTTTAGTCTCTCTGCTCACCATGTCCTCTCCAATTGCTCCTTCAGGAATAAAAATTGGTTTCTCCTCTGGCCAAGCTTCATCCCAGTCAAGGTCCTTAAGCAGAACTTCACTTTCTTTCTTTAGCAGGGGACAGATCTTCTCAAAGAGCTCCCAGCTAGGGCGCTTATCTGCCAGCACCTTCTGAGCCATGGTTACTAACTCAGTGTTTAGAGATTCTAACATTGTTGTTTGGGAACCAGATATCCTCAGGGTCATAAGACGACATAAATCATCTCGCCAGGATGAGACATCTCCAGGGGTAGCCCTGTGTCCAGGAGCTCCAAAGGCACCCCGTTGCCTTATGTCTTGCACCTTCTTCACAAATGATTCTTCCTTTACATCAGACGGAGGTTCCTCAATTATAACTTCATCTTGCTTTGTCTTTTTTTTTTGCCTCTTTATGTGTTTCTGAGCTGTTTTCTTACCTCTTTTGTCTTGTATTTTCCTTAGCATCCTCCGGGTCATTGCAATATCCTTTGAAACATCTTTCTCTGGAGGCTGTTGTTCAGCATCTTTAGAAACTTTTAGTAAACTATAGATTGGAGAACCCAAAGAGATGGCTGTATCCTCCATCTCAATTGGTGCAACTTTACTCTGATCACTTTCACCTTCTAAAGGACTTGGCTCTGTGCCAGTCTCTTTCAACTTCTTATGGGCTGCAGAGAAAATCAGAAGATATAGATAAGAAAGTATGGGAGGCTTAAATAAAATATTTTCTTATATCTAATATGAGCTAGGAGGACTATAAAGAAATAGCAATAGAGGGGGCTGAGGCCAGTGTTCCCACCCAGGCCTTGGAGTATTCCTGAGTTTGGATGGATTCTTTTTAGGAAGGTTCTCTGTGAAAAGATCTTTCCACTTATCTCTAGTCCTATCTGATACCTCTTGACCCACTTTAACCCTAAACTACATTGCCTCTGGGGACTCTGAAGCATGAACTGGATCACCCCATACATACTATGCTTTCTTCCCCCTGCCCGGCCCCGTCTGTGGCCTTTGCTGGGCTTGATGACAACTTCAAATTCGTCCGGAATTACATCAGTTTCATTGAGAATGGTTATTGTTTTAGGACCCCCTGGGACATCTAAAGAAAAAGAAGGCTTTTCATCTTCATGTGACAAGGTCAGGTTTTCATTTAATCGCTGCTCCACTTGAGTATGAAGAATTTGGAGATCTGTGGCACGCATCCCCAGCAGATTGTCCAGGCTTTCTTCACCAATCATTTCCTGCCTGTGAAAGTTAAAAGAGAAGGAGCATGCTGAATTAGGGTCAAGAGAAAATGAAAAAGAACCAATGTGGAACAAGCAGGGGGTTTAGCAAAGTGGACAACAGAGATGGTGTTATGTAAAGTTAAAGGGTGGTCAAGAAGAAAGGAAATGTCTAGGAAGATAAATGTCAATTAATGGAGTGATCTATATGGAGGCTGCAGGGATAGGAGAAGAAATGGAAAAGGGACTGAAGAGTCAGAGGGTTGTCAAAATAGTCTAGGAATGGGTAAAGATTGTGAACAAGGAAAAAGAACAGGAAAAGTCAAGGAACAGGGATGAAGAGATGGTGAGAGAATGTAAGGGGAAAACTGAGAAAGGAGAGAAGAAAATTAGAAACTAGTAAAGAATTGAGGAAGGCACAAAGAACTTACTGCATCCCTTGGAAAGTATCTCGATTCTGGATCAAGTTTAAGAGTGAAGTCTTAGAGTGAATACCAGTGTCAGCCATGAGGCTCAGTGCCTTATTCCTCACTCTTTGGTCCTTGTCCATTAACCCTTGGGCCAGAGCCATGGCGAAGAGATGAGTGATAACTCCTAGACGATTCAGCCCTTCCCAGGCTAGCTCCCGGATCAGTGGATTCGAATTGGTTGTATCATCCAGCAGGCGATGGGCTGTTTCAGAGCGCAGGGGTGGAGACACTTGGTAAGAAGCAAAGATTTGCCCTAGTACATTAACACAGTATTGGTACTTCAATGGAGGAGGAGCATAAATCATAATGTTGATGATTGTCTCAATCAAGCTATTAATAGCTACTTCATTCATCTTTTTTCCCAGCCAACTACGGTTTCTTGGGTCTGTAAGGACACTATAAGTTATATCCTCGGACATTCTCCTTTTTATGAAGTTTTCATCTTCCTTTTCTTGTGGTGGTTCTTTTACATCATGTATAGGTCTTACCTTACTGTGCCAGAAGAATTGTTGAGACTTGTCCCATTCCAACTTCCTTGTGGGTGAATGCAGGTTGCACTGTAGGTAAATTGGGCTGCCCTCTGGCCAAAGACGGGCACGAATCACTGAGTTAGGGATATAGCAATCAGGAGCAAAGGGCCATTTCCGCCCATAACCAAAGTAGTATTTCAGTATCTGATAAGGGTTGATTCCATCCCAGGAAGTCAACTGTAGTTGGGGAGGAACCACATATTGGGAATAAGGTTTCCTCAAGTGTATAGTAGTGTCCTCCTTATTCAAGGAATCAGGTCTTGGGGTAGACAGTAATATGGAGCTTCCTTGCTCATCATCTTCTATGACATGTGGCACAGTATGGTCAAAGGCAATGGCCCGCTTATTGACAAGTTTCTCCAGACCCATTAATACTTGCCTTTGTCCAAGGTAGATATATTTGGGCACAAACATGGTCTCAAAAGAGAAGAAGAAGCTTGGTATGAAAGGCTTAGGGATTTCTAGCACATCATCTGTGATGTTCATAAAGGAAAGGTGAGCCAACAGGGTTGGAGGAAGTAGTTTTAAACAGGACACCAGATAAAGACTCTGATTGAAAGTCACAAGCAGGTCACCCCGGTCATTTGCAAAGCAGAGTGGACCAAAATGCAATGATGAGTCCAGCATGGCTACAAGTCTACCGTGAAAGTTCCATATTCGGACAGAGCCATCAATGCTACCTGTGACAAAAAGACTCAAGGTCAGGCATACATCAAAGGATGTAATTGCACACTGGTGCAGAGGCAACGTCTCTATAAACTTTGCCTGTGTCTCAGAGGGTAGAAAATCATGGAATTTCCAGAGACGCAGGCAGTTAGTTTCTGTGATGGCACCCACAGACTTTGGCAAGAGTATCAGGTGTTTTAGGTGACAGCTGCTGAGAATGCTAGCTAGGGGACGCAGATGTACTCTGGTCCTATTAAGCACAGTTTCTGATAGGTGTATATAGTCATCCATTCCATAAGAGCAAAGCAAAGAGTTTTCTCGGCCATCTAAAAGCCCTCCAGGCAGTGTAGAGAGGGCCAATACAGCCCCAAAGTGCATGAATTTCTCTATTCGGGCACAGCTGTGCTGGGAAAGGACTCTTACCATACCACTCTGGTATCCAGAAAACATTAGTCCTTCTAGTCCCCGACCCAGGTGGAAATGCCCATAAGCCATACATTGTACTGAGTCCTGAGAATTTGGTGAGGTGCATAGAAGATACTTGGCTGGGCAAGGGCAGCGGGTTGTGTCAAAGACCAGTACCTCTGAGCCCCCTGTTGCTACAAAGAGCTCCTCTTTATCTGGGTCATAGGCCCAATCCACAGCCTGGTCCAGGATTGAGAAGGGCCAGGTGAGAACCAGAAGATCCCCTGTTATTGGGGACACAAAGCGTAACAAGCCATCCTCAGTAGTGCATAAGATCCGGAACCAGTTATCACCACAGCAGACCCGACGAACCTGCTCTGGAGCAGAGCCACAAACATTGAAGAGGCTATAGAAGCAGGGCAGACGGCGCAAGGAGAAAGTATGGGCAGTTTGGCAAAAGAAAGTAATGTTATCAATAAATTGGAGTCGATGCAATTCCTCACCAAGTTCTAGCTGCCGAAGCAGATTCCCAGAAGTAAGGTTCCACTCCTTAATGAAACCTTCCTTACCAGCTGTTAGCAGGGTGTGGGCTTCTGGCCGGCTGCAGATGCATATCACTGATGAGGAATGGGCCTTGAAACTGTGGAGGGAGTAGCTCTGACTGAGGTTCCATACCTGGATGTACCCAGTACTGTTTCCAGCATAGAGAAAGCCCTGATCAAAACAGGTGAAGCAGCAGGTGATAGATGAGCCACTAGTGGTAGAAGTGAACCTCTTCACTTCTACTAGCTCACTTTGGCCCTGGCGCTCAAGGACCCTCACCACAGTCTCACACAAGGCTAGGAGGGAGCCATTGGGGCCATTCAATATGATGTCCTGGACAAGTTCATCACCAGGCATGGAAACCATGTGGGCGATTTGGAGGCCCTTGCCACTTTGTTCAATGGTCCAGGTGACCACTGCCCCCAGGATACCTGACAGAAGCATCTTCATTTCTGGGTCATAGCAGAGGCAGTTGATGTTAAAGCGGCAGGGCACTATACCCAGGGGTTTGAATGACCGAAAGTGGTCCCCGAAGAGTCGCAGAAGCAAGTCACCACAGTAGGCCACAAGGATATGAAAGGAACCTGTGTGTACCATACACTCGATGGGCTGCAATCGTCCAGGCGTGGAGAATGTTCTCTTCTCGATCACATCCTCAGTTTTGCTCTTCACCCATACTACAGCCTAAAAGAGTAAGATGGAAAGTGCCTAGAAATTATAGTAGAAAAGGAAAGGGCAGAATATTCAGCTGTTTCCCCTTTTCTCATACCAAGAGAAATTAGAGGGTTCTAAAGTAATTTTGCCCCCTGGTTATGGTGGTTGTAGAAGCAGGAAGCATAGGATTCTTTCCTTGACCTTGGCCCACTTTAAGGAAAATATAAAATCTAATGTGAAGACTGTAATTTGAGAAAATATGAGGGCGATTTCCTGGATCCAAGTCACTTTTTTTTTTTTTTAAATAAGAGTTTATTTAAGCCATCATGAGGATATATATCTGGGAGCAAAATATCGCATGCTCTCTAGGTCACTGGGTGAGGGCTTATATGGGGAAGGCCCCTGCAGGATGGGCTTAAAAGAAGAAAGAGTAGGCAGTTTTACCTGTATTTCTTTTGTACTTCTCACCCATGAGAGAGAGGCAAAGAAGTCGGCATCACTGAAGTAATAGCATATAAGTGGCATATTCTGAGGATGGCGAGACTCTTTGAATAGTATCTCAGACTGGTCACTCAGTACAACTACATCATTCTTTGAGTCATCTAAATTTTGCTGGATAGAGGCATGGAATAAAGTATGAGAGCAGGACACAAATGCACTAAATATATTTTCACTCAAACTACAATTGAAGCAGTTCCAAAAGTCATGCTACACCTTCAAAGATCACTTGTGTTACACTCACACATGCACAACGTATTACTCGTGGACACCTACACTTAACAAGCATGTAACAAAACCCCCAACATAAGAGAACCAAACCTCTATAGGGCCTATATTGGTAAATTTTGTAGTGTGAGCACAGGGGAAACTGATGTTTTTCTCAATATGAAGTTAACTATACCTGTCCTCTAACATTCTCCCTTCTGTCTAAAAGGTACATATGCCATGAAAGGAACATTTAACACATTAATTAGGAAAGAGCACTGCCATATACCCACATACAATGTAACTGTGTCCCAAAAGGCAGTGCAGCTTTAAGTTATTAAGGCTTAGAAGTGCACTAAGTAAAATTTATAGGACCCCTACCTGGCCTTTAAATTTGACGGGATGAGGATATATACAAAATATATTATCCCACAGTGACAGAGCATGTGCTATTCAACATAGCAAAACTGAGTTTAACAAATGTTTTCTCTAGTACCTTCTCCTTTCTCTTTATTTATTACTAGAGTCCCAGTTCATGAAATTTGTGCACTTGGGGTGGGAGTGGGAGGGGAGTCCCTCAGCCCAATCTGCACCCTCTCGCAATCTGGGAGCCCTCAGGGGATATCCAACTGCCATGGAGGTAAAAGAGGCTCCCTTCACTGCTACTGTGCTTGTCAGCTATGAGCCCAGCTCAGGGCTTGTGGCTGAGTGGTGCTCCTGCTGTGGGAGTGCACTGACCACCAGGGGATAGCTCCTGCATTGAGTGTCTGCTCACTGATGGTCGGTCAGTGCACATCTGAGCAACTGGTAGTTCCACCATTTGATCAATTTGCATATTATACTTTTATTATATAGGATTATTATTTTGTTGTTAATCCTCACCCGAGGATATTTTTTCCATTGTTTTTTAGAGTGGTGGGAGGGGGAGAGACAGAAAGAAACATTGATGTGAGAGAAACACATCTATTGGTTGTTTCCCACATGTCCTGAACTAAATTGAACTAAATTGTATGTGCCCTTTATCAGAATCGAACCCTAGACGCTTCAGTCCATGAGTAGGTACCCCAACCACTGAGCCAAAAACAGTTAGGGCTCCTTTCTTTTTTAGAAAAATCTCTTTTCCCAGAGGGCTAGTTCCTCTGACAAATCTCCAAAGTGTTTACCTTCCACTATCAAAATGTCTTTGCAAGCTCTGGCTGGTGTGGCTCAGTTGTTAGAGTGTTGTCCCATGCACTGAGGGGTTGGATTCTGGGCCCTGTTCAGTGTATGTGAAGGAGGCAACCAATTAATGTGTCTCTCTCACATCAAGGTTGCTCTCTCTCTCTCCCTTCCACTCTTTCTAAGAAGTCAATGGAAAAAATACCTTTGGGGGAGGATTAACAGCAACAGAGCACATACTAGGTTGCAGGTTTGATCCCCAGTTGGGGTGCATACACAAGGCAACCAATTGATGTTTCTCTGTCACTTCGCTTTTCTCTCTCTCTCTCTCCCTCTCAGATGAGGATTTTAAAAAAGTGTCTTTCCAAAAGGTCCCTAGACTCATTTGGAAATTGATGGTCAACTTCCTCCTAAGGTGACAATTGTCTTTATGGTCTCCTCTACCTGCTTCCACTGATCTATGCTCCTCAGAAGTGATCATAACTATTAAGATAGACAGAAGCCAATAACGTTTATGTACTACATATACATTACCTTGCTTTTAGGTATGTCACTTATGAGGTCTTTAAAATCCTTCCACAGGGGAATGAGTCTGGGGGAAGACATCACCTGGATTATCCCTGCCTGGTCCTGCTCAAGACCATTCCTTAAAAACCTGTGGAAATCCAGAACATGCCAGCTTAGCCACTATACTTTTTGAGGAGCTAGGAATCAGAAGGCAAGATCCATGAACTCATGTTTATTGCACACTTTTTACAGGAACTATATATAGGACATATTTTCTCATCTAATCCTCACTCAAGCCCAGTAAGGTAGGTATTATTTCATTTTATAGATAAGAAAACTGGGGTTTGGAGAGAGTACATCAAAGAGTTGAGGATTGAATCTTAATTATCATAACCTAGTGGGATTTATGAGTGAGGGAAGCAGAAAGGGGCTAGAAGGGAATATCATCTCAGGCAAATAATAATTCTTTGCTGCTGCTGGTGTGCTAAGAGAGCATTTTGCATGTACTACCCTGTTTCCCCAAAAATAAGACAGTGTCTTATATTAATTTTTGCTCCCAAAGATGTGCTAGGTCTTATTGTCAGGGGATGTCTTATTTTTCCATGAAGAAGGATACGGTACACATTTATTGTTAAATGAAAATAAAGGAAATTTATTACCTGTATACAGTACGGTAGTATGGTAGTTGTCAACACAAACCAGACAAACTGGGAATCCTACAGTATCAAGAATTTACTCATTTATTCAATGACAATCATGTCATCATCTTCTGGAACATCATCATAACAATCCAATTCCTGAATTTCCTGGTGAATTTCTTGTGACTCCATTTCTTTTAGAATCAATGGACCAAATCTCTCATGTTTAGCATTAGCATGCTAAAGACATTAGCATGTCTTTAAATGAGTACTTCTTGTCAAGGTAGCCTGCTCACAGTGCATTTGCAATGCAACTGTCAGTGATTTTCTCCCATGAATTCTTCACCCAAGTCACAACTTCTTGCAGTTTAGGTTTCACAAAGTTTCCACGCTGATTTCTCTCCATTCACACAGCAGTGACATTAGGACTCGTGTAACGTCACTGGTTGTTAGATGCCAGTCGGGGTGGCCCTAGCGACCAGTTTACGGTAAATTAATTGTCATTCTGAGACAGAGCCTGGGGGCCTTATTTTGGGGGGATGCCTTATATTTCACTCAGAAGGAAACCTGTAAGTAGGTCTTATTTTTGGAGGATGTCTTATTTTCGGGGAAACACTGTAGGAGTTCCCAAGTCCAAAAGGCAGAGGGTATGTCTTAAAATGCAGATCCCTAGGCTCTGCTCTGAACCTACTGAAACAGAACCTTGGAGGTGGGATTCAATGACCTTCATCTGTAACAAGCTCCCTAGATGTTTTTATGAACATTCAAGTCTGACTATTGAAATAGGAAATTGAGATGTTGGGTGCCCAGGACTAAGGGTTAGCCCACATAGCACAGCTGGAGAAAGGATCCAACCATTTTTCCCAGGCTGTTGAAATCTAGTAGCTCCCTTACATATGAATCATCTGTTCATCATCCTCTTCTGCACTCCCTTATCTTTGGTCTTCATGAAAACAAACCTGTACTTTTTCCAAATGGATTGTGAATAAATCCTACTTTTAACAAGCCCCCTCTGCCAGAAGTCTCTCATTACTGTCCTGACAATAGGCTTATTTTCCTCGTTTGTAAAATGAAAATGCCAGTGTTGCCTATTTCACAGGATTGTTGCAAAGATCAAATAATTCTTGTGAATACTTTTTAAAGGATTCTCTAAAGCAACAAACAATTATTATGATTGCTGCTTTTAGGCTGGCTTGGTTTCAGACAAGTATTTCCTTCCAATCCATAATTTGTACTTTCCTCTTGCTCTGGAAACCTGAAGTAAGTTTATAGTTTGGCCAGAAGAGGGCAATGGAGGCCATCCTTGAGCCTGCCAGATGAAGAATACTTGAACCTTCAGTTTAAAGAAGTGGTTCTCCACAACCAAGATGGTGCCAGGCTGAATGGAAGTCCTACAACTAGAGAAGTACATAAGAAAGCACATTGGTAGGAGGGGTGGAGGTGCAAAACAGGCTGATCTCACACCCATATGTGCTTCTTTTTAATCCGGAGGGAGATCATCTCTGCAAAGGCCATCCACATGAGGAACAATAGGTCCCAATCCTACACCAAACCCCCAGCCCTGGGTTTCAGAGAAGTCCCCTAACTTTGGGCTAGAAAAACTAGCAGGGATTAAGGCTAAGTACATTGGAGGCTGTGGGTCACCTGTGTGTTCCTTTTAAAGGGCTGGTCCACGAACTTACTAGGACTTGATCCCTCTGAGCTCCGGGACCAGGAGGCTTTGGGGGACCCAGGGACATATGAGGAGAAACTGGATTGTCTGACATCAGGGAAGAACTTGGGGGCAGCTTTCTCCCAGGTCCTCATAGGGGTCATTGTTCCTGTGCTGTCACAGAGTTGACTGGCAGCATATCCGAGTTTCCCTCAGCCTCGTTCACACTGTTCACTCCACCCTGGTGATTCCCTCATCCAATTGAAGCCCCACCCAAGCGGTTAGCAGCTGCTTTTCCATAGAGTAGGTATGTCAGAAGAAGTAGAAAAGGAGAGAGGGATGAAGAACATGTTTGAAGAAACAATGGCAGAAACTTCCCCAACCTGGTAAAGGAAAAAGTCACACAAGTTCAGGAGAACAAAGAACTCCATGAAAGAAGAACCCAAATAGACCCACACAGAGACACATAATAATTAAAATGCCAAAAATTAAGGACAAAGAGAGAATCTTAAAAGGCAGAAAGAGAAAAGCAAACTGTTACCTACAAAGGAATTCTCATAAGGCTGATACCTGATTTCTCATCAGAAGCAATACAGGCCACATGATTACTATATTGAGCAAGGCTATCATTCAAACATAGATCGTCAAACTTCTCAGACCCTCCCCCCACAAAAAAAGGTTAAAAGAGTACATCATGAAGTGACAACAAGATGGCGGCAGAGGTAAAAGCCTAACTGCAGCCGTACTCAACAATTTCAAAAAATATAACTAAAATACAGAGGGGACACTATCCAGAACTACAGGAAAGTTGACTGACTGGGAATTCTACAACTAGAAGGAAAGAGAAAACCAGAAGGGAAACCAGAGGAGCTGTAAAAGCCTAAGGTACGGAGGCACGGTGTGCGCGCGGGGAGAGGACCGAGCCGGAGAGGGGGGGCGGCTGAGTGCCTGGCTGGCGTTCCCTAGCGGGAAGGAAATAAAAGCTCCGGACTGTGCTGAACCCCAACTCCGACTGCACTGAACCCCAGTTCTGGGCGAGACCCTGGGGTCCAGGCTCATACAGAGGCAAACTGGGCTGTAAGGCAGAAGCTCAGTGGTGTGGCGAAAGGCAGAGCCCCAGAGCCCCATTGCGCGCAGAGGAGGGACTGTTCACTGAGCTGCTGAATTGCCCCAGCGGGAAGGACTCAAAAGCTCAGGAATGTACTGAGCCACAGTTCTGACTACACTGAACCCCAGTCCTGGGCAAGACCCTTGGGCTCCAGCCTCATACAGAGGGAATCTGGGCTGTAAGACAGAAGCTCAGGGGAGCGGCGAAAAGCAGAGCCCCTGAGTCGCGCACATTGCGCACACAGACAGACTGTTGTTTGGGCTGCGAGATTGCCCTAGCAGAAAGGAGACATAAGCTCCGGACTGTTCTTAACCCCACTTCCAACTGCTCTGAACCCCAGTTGTGGGCTTGTTGGGGGAGAGACTACACTGTCTGGTAGCGGGCGAAGCTCTAGGGTGCCTTTCTCTCAGAGGTGCTTGCAGCGAATACCAAAGGACACTGAGGTACACTGAAACTCAGGAACCTCAGAGGGCGGGGCTAACCGGAAGCCAAGGCTGTAGGCTCCACCCTGAAACTCTGCCCCATCCAAGCTGAACTCAGAGAGGCTTTTGCAGGTTTCCAAGTCTAGTGGAATA
Source organism: Vespertilio murinus (assembly GCA_963924515.1). Taxonomy (NCBI): domain Eukaryota; kingdom Metazoa; phylum Chordata; class Mammalia; order Chiroptera; family Vespertilionidae; genus Vespertilio; species Vespertilio murinus. The sequence goes on from OZ004716.1 coordinate 35,359,452, forward strand.
AGGTTGTCTCCTGGCATAGACACAGCTGATCCTCCCAACCTACCAACTCAGGGAAGCAGTGAAAATGCCGAAACGAGGAAACAGATCACAAACGAAAGAAATGGAGGACAAAAAGCGACTGGATATAGAGTTCAAAGCCACGCTTATAAGGTTGTTAAACAATCTCTTAGAAAAGGCGGATAAAATAAATGAGACCTATGAGGATATGAAAAGGGATCAACTAGAAATAAATACATTCTCTGAAATAAAAAATATTATACAGAGTCCTAAAAACAGATTGGAAGATTGCAAGAATCAAGTCCAAGATTTGGAACACAAAGAGCCAGAGGACACTCCTCCACAGAAGCAAGAAGACAAGAGAATCCAGAAAGTTGAAGATAATGTAAGAAACCTCTGGGACAACTTCAAGCGAACCAACATCAGAATTATGGGCATCCCAGAAGATGACAGAGAGCAAGATACCGAAAACATATTGAAAGAAATAGTGACAGAAAACTTCCCCCACCTGGGGAAAGAAATAGACTTACACGTACAGGAAGCACACAGAACCCCAAACAAAAGGAATCCAAAGAGGACCACACCAAGACACATAATAATTAAAATTCCAAGAGCTAAAGAGAATATTAAAAGCAGCAAGACAAAAGCAGGTAGTTACCTATAAAGGGGCACCCATACGACTGTCAGCTGATTTCTCAACAGAAACCATGCAGGCCAGACGGGAATGGCAAGAAATATTCAAGGTGATGAATAACAAGAACCTACAGCCAAAAATACTCTACCCAGAAAAGCTATCACTCAGAATCGAAGGCCAGATAAAGAGCTTCACAAATAAATTTAAGCTAAAGGAATTCATCACTGCCAAGCCAGAATTATATGAATTGCTAAAAGGGGTTCTTTAGGAAGAGGAAGAAAATAAAGATAAAAATTATGAACAAACACATAACTATCAACAAGTGAGTCTAAAAACCAAGGGAAGTAAAAATCATGATGAACAATATTAACTGGTGAATATAATAGAATCAGAGGTATGGAAGGGGAGTGGACTGATGATTGTCGGGGAAATGGGGAGTGGGGTGGGGCGGGAAGAGACTGAACATAAACTGCACCTAGTGATGAGGACAATGGGGGATGGGGAAAGGGCAGAGAATTGAATGGAAACTTGGTGTAGGGGAGCAATGGGGGGGGGGATGAGGAACATTTGTAATAATATGAACAATAAAGATTTAGTTTAAAAAAAAAGAGAGAAAAAAAAGAGTACATCACCTCCAACCTGGCATTACATAAATGCTAAAGGGACTTATGTAATGAGAAAAATAGAGAGAGAAACCTAGGCATACAAAATTAAAATGGCAATAAATAGCCGAAACCGTTTTGGCTCAGTGGTAGAGCGTCAGACTGCTGAATGAAGAGTCCCGGGTTCAATTCCGGTCAAGGCCATGTACACTGGTTGCAGGCACACCCCTGGTGGGGGGTGTGCAGGAGGCGGCTGGTTGATGTTTCTCTCTCATCAACGTTTCTAGTCCTCTATCTCTCTCCCTTCCTCTCTGTAAAAATATCAATAAAATATATTTTTAAATGGAAATAAATAAGTTCCTGTCAATAATAACCTTAAATGTAATTTGTTTACTTTCTGTAAACAAATGAAAATGAACATACAACAAGCCGAAATCTCTGGGACGCAGCAAAAGCAGTCCTCAAAGGGAAGTTCATAATACTACAGGCCTCTGTCAACAAACAAGAGAGATAAACAATAAACTATTTCATCCTACAACTTAAAGAACTAGGAAAAGAATAATAAAAAAAGCCCATTGGGAGGAACAAGATGGCGGCATTAGGTAAACACTTCTAAAGGGCTGCCAGGCACAAGTCCAAGGTAAAACAACTATAAAACAAACATCTATCTCCCAGGAACCAAATGAAAGCTGGCTGAGAGGAAGCCCTACATCCAGACCAAAACGAAAGAGGAGAATCCAGAACACAAGCGCTGAAAAACTGAGGTAGGGAGGGCGTGGGCACGTAAGGGCTGGCAGTGGATCCAGGCTGGCGAAGAGCGGTGCTTTCTTCAACCCGAGGAGAGACGAGCGCCCGATCTCTCTGAAACCCAGTTTCTAGGGAGAGACTAGCCGCTAGACTGTCTGCCATCGGGTCAGAAAGTGAGGCACGTTGCTTGCAGAACTGGGACTGTTTACTGTGCTGTGGTGGGAGATGTGGTGAGAGGTGGGGATGCCAACACAGAAGCCGTGGACCAGCAGCCATTGCTGTTGGCCACGCCCCAACCTAGTGATGCCCTGAGACTCCGCCCCTCACAACACATCCTAGCTACAAACATCGGACTTTGCATATGAATGGCCCTCTCTGTTGCAGTTTAACAAAAACTGCTACCTGGGGCAAACAGATACAAGGAGGACAGGACTGGGGTTTATGCTATAGCTTCTGCGAAAGTTCTGTCTGGCCTCAGACAGTAGCTGAACTGTACCTCACTGAGACCCAGAAACCAGAGTTCTAGTGCTCAGTTTCAATCCCTCACACCCATAAGTGACACATTCGGGACACAGTCTCAGTGAGCACCAAAGCCCCACTGAAACAAGGCGTCTCTCCAGCCCAGCAGTTCTTCCTTTATAGACACAGTGGATCCTCACAGACAATTGGCCTGGAGGTCAATTCCTCTCAGTGTACCAACAGCAAGCAAGGCTTAATTACACCAAGACTTTGCACTAATCCCACAAAGGGATTTAGCAAAAGCTACCACCTCAGGTGATTGGGGAAGCTGAGCTACTGACCCCTCTAGGTCACCGACCACACAAAGCCACTCCAGGGAGACAGCCAAAATGAGGAAACACAGAAATATGACACGAATGGGAGAGATGGAGGAGAGTAAGCTACTGGACGACACACAGTTCAGAATCACATTTCTAAGTTTACTCAAGAATCTTCTAAAAACCTTTGAGAAACTTGATGAGACCTCCAAGAAGCTTGTTGAGACCTTCAAGGACCTTAATGAGAATACAAAAAAAAAAAAAAAAAAAAGAAAAAAAGAAAAGGAAAAGGACCAGCCAGAAATTAAGCATACAAAGTCTGAAATAAAGAATATACAGAAACCCAACTATAGATCAACATGCCCCAAGAATCAAACCAAAGAACTGGAATATAAGAAGGCAAAAAACACCCAACCAGAGAGGCAAAATGAAAGAAGAATCCAAAAGTGTGAGGGTCGTGTAAGGAGCCTCCGGGATGGCTTAAAACGTACCAACATCCGGATTTTTGGGGTGCCAGAACAGAGTGAGAAAAGTATTGAAGGCTTAATGGAAGAAATAATGACAGAAAACTTACCCCACCTGGTGAAAGAAATAGACCTACAAGTTCAGGAAGCGCACAGGACCCCAAACAGGAGGAATCCAAAGAGGACCACACCAAGAAACATCATCATTAAATTGTCAAGAGCAAAAGACAAAGAGAAAATCTTACAAGCAGCAAGAGAAAAACAACTAGTTACCCTCAAGGGAATACCCATATGACTGTCAGCTGATTTCTCAACAGAAACTATGCAGGCCAGAAGGGAGTGGCAAGAAATATTCAAAATGATGAACAACAAGAACCTACAACCAAGATTACTCTACCCAGCAAAGCTTTCATTCAGAATTGAAGGTCAGATGAAGAGCTTCACAGACAAGAAAAAGTGAAAGGAGTTCATCAACACCAAACCAGGATTACAGGAAATGTTGAAGGATATTCTTCAAGAAGAGGAAGAAAAAGAAAAAGGTAAAGGTAAAAAAATTATGAACAGCAAAAAGGCATCAAATACATACCTACCAACAAGCGAATCTAAAAATTAAGAGAATTAAAAAAAAATCTGAAGAACAAAATGGACTGGTGAATATAATAGAATCAGGGACATAGAAAGGGATTGGACTAACAATTCACAGGGGTAAAGGGGTCTGAGGGGTGCGGGAAGAGATTGCACGATAATCTTACATCTCTGGGTGAAGACAGTGGTGGGGGCAAGAGTGTGGGGTGGGGTTGGGAATTGGTTGGAGGGGAGCTGAGGTGGGGGGAGGAGGAACAACTGTAATAATCTGAACAATAAAGATTTATTTTAAAAAAGAAAAGAAAAGCCCATTGTAAGTATAAGGAAGGAAATAATAAAGATTAGAGTAGTAATAAATAGCATAGAGACTAAACAAACAATGCAAAAGAATCAATAAAACCAAGAGCTGGGTATTTCAAAGGATAAACAAAATTGATGAACCATTAGCCAGATTCATCAAGAAATAGAGAGGACCCAAATAAAAAAATTATCAGAAATGAAGGGGAGAAGTAACCAGTAACACCACAGTAATACAAAGGATTGGAAGAAAATACTATGAGCAACTATATGTCAACAAGCTGGACAATGTTGATGGAATGAACAAATTCCTAGAAAAATACAATCTCCCAAAACTGAATCAGGAAGAATCAAAATCCAGAATAGGATGATAACTACTGGTGAATTTGAAGCAGTAATCAAAAAACTCCCTGCAAACAAAAGCTGGGGACTGGATGGTTTCACAGGGGAGTTTTACAAAACATTCAAAGAAAAACTATAACCTATCCTCCTCAAATGATTCAAAAAATTCAAAAGAAAGGAACACTTCCAAGCTCTTTTTTATGAAGCCAGTATTATCCTAATTCCAAAACCAGATGAAGACACTACAAAGAAAGAGAATTACAGGGCAATATCCTGGATGGACATACATGCTAAAATCCTTATTATAAAATATTAGCAAATATTTTATATAATATTAGTAAATCGGATCCAGCAATATATTAAAAAGATAATATAGCTAAACCGGTTTGGCTCAGTGGATAGAGCGTCAGCTTGTGGACTAAGGGGTCCCAGGTTCGATTCTGGTGAAGGGCATGTACCTTGGTTGCGGCACATCCCCAGTGGTGGGTGTATAGGAGGCAGCTGATCGATTTCTCTCTCATCGATGTTTCTAACTCTCTATCCCTCTCCATTTCTTTCTGTAAGAAAAATCAATAAAATATATATTTTTAAAAAAAGATAATACATAACAACCAAGTGGAATTTATTCCAGGTATGCAAGGTTGGTACATATTTGCAAACCAATAAACATGATACATCAAATAAACAAACTGAAAAACAAAAATCACATGATCATATCAATAGATGCAGAAAAAGCATTCAACAAAATCCAACACCCATTTTAAATATATATATATATATATATATATATATATTTATATATATATTTATATATTTATATATGTATATATATATTTAAAACATATTTTAAAATATATATGTATTTCAGAGAGAGGAATGGAGAGGGAGAGAGATAGAAATACCAATGACCGAGAATTATTGAATGGCTGCCTCCTGAATGCCCACTACTGGGGATTGAGCCCACAACCTGGACATGTGCTCTTCAGTGTGCAGGCCAACTCTCCATCCACCCAGGCAAACCTGCCTGGGCTCCAAAACCCATTTTTTATAAAAACTCTCAGCAAAGTGGGAGTACAGAGAGCATATCTCAACATGATAAAGGCCATATATAACAAAGCTACAGTGAAAATCATACTCAATGAGCAAAAACTAAAACCATTTCCCCTAAGAACAGAAACAAGACAAGGATGTCCACTTTCACCACTCTTACTCAACATAAATACTGGAATTCCTAGCCACACCAATCAGATAATTAGAAGTAAAAAGTGTCCAAATTAGAAAGGAGAAAGTAAAACTCTCATTATTCGCAGATGACATGATGTTATACATAGAGAACCCTAAAGACTCCACCAAAAAAAAAAATACTAGATTTAAAAATGAATTTGGCAAAGTTGCAGGATACAAAATCAACACACAAAAATCAATGGCTTTTTGTACACTGATAATGAAAAGAAAAACTAAACAATCAACCCCTTTACCATTGTAACAAAAAAATTAAGATAACCAGGAATAAACTTTACAAAGAAATGTCCACGGAACACTATACAATGGTGAAAAAAAGAGAAGAATATATAAATAAATGGAAGAATATACCATGTTCATAGATTGGTGGAATCAACATAATTAAATGTCCATACTACCCAAGGCAATCTACAGATTCAATGAGATCCATATTAAAATACCAACAGCATATTTCACAGATCTAGAACAAATACTCCAAAAATTTGTATGCAACCAAAAAAGACCCCAAATAGCTACAGCAATCTTGAGAAAGAACAAAGTTGGAGGAATCACAATACCAGATTTCAAGTTATACTATAAAGCCACCTAATCAAAACAGCCTGGTACTGGCACAAGAACAGGCATTTAGACCAATGGAACAGAACAGAGAACCCAGAAATCAACCCAAGCCATTATGCTCAATTAATACTTGACAAAGGAGTCAAGAACATACAATGGAGTCAAGAGAGTCTCTTCAATAGTAAATGGTGTTGGGAAGATTGGACTGAAGAAGAAGAAGAAGAAGAAGAAGAAGAAGAAGAAGAAGAAGAAGCTAGACCACCAACTTACACCATATACAAGAATAAACTCAAAATGGATACAGGACTTAAACATAAGACGGGAAACCATAAAAATACTACAGGCATCCACAGGTAGCAAAATCTCTGACATATGCCAAAAGAACTTCTTCACTGCTACTGCCCCTAGAGCAATGGAAGCTAAAGAGAAAATAAACAAATGGGACTACATCAAAATAAAGATACTTTTTACTGCAAAAGAAACCATCAACAAAACAACTAGAAAACCCACTGTATGGGAGAACATATTTGCAAATGATATCACTGATAAAGGTTTAATCTCCAACATCTAAAAACAGCTTATACAACTCAATAGAAGGAAAATAAATGAGCCAATTAAAAAAATGGGCAATGGACCTAAAATAGAATCCTCTCAAAAGAAGACAGAAGGAAGGCCAAGAGACACATGAAAACATGCTCAAAGTCACTAATTATCCAAGAGATGCAAATCAAAATGACAATGGGGTACCATCTCACACCTGTCAGAATGGCCAACATTAACAAATCAACAAACGAAAAGTGTTGGCGATGTTGTGGAGAAAAAGGAACCCTTGTGCACTGCTGGTGGAAATGCAGACTGGTGCAACCACAGTGGAGAACAGTATGGAGTTTCCTCACAAAACTGAAAATGGAACTCACATTTGACCCAATAATCCCACTCCAAGGAATATATCCTAAGAAACCAGAAACACCAATCAGAAAGGAAATGCACCCCTATGTTCATAGCAGCACAATTTACAATAGCTAGGATTTGGAAACAGCCTAGATGCCCATCAGCAGATGATTGGATCAAAAAACTATGGTACATCTACACAATGTAATACTATGCTGCCATAAAAAGGAATTCTTATCCTTTGCTGCAAACTGGATGGAATTGGAAAACATCATGCTGAGTGAAATAAGCCAGTCAATGAAAGAGAAATACCATATGACCTCATTTATGGATAATAAAGAACATAATAAACTGATGAACAAAAAGATAGATACAGAGACAGTAAAGCAACAGACAGACTGTCAAATTACATCAGGGAGGTTAGGGAGATATGGGGGAGATAAGAGATCAACCGAAGGACTTGGATGCATGCATATAAGCAAAACCAATGGACGAAAAACTCGGGAGGGAGGGCATGTATGGGATTCGGGGGGGGGGGGAATGTAAAGATATGTATACATATAACACCTTAATAAAAAAAAAGTATGGTTCAAATTGATTGATTGTTGTTGGTAGTGATCAGTATTAACAATTTCACCTGATTTTAGAAGCTCATAATATAGCACACCTTCCCGATCCCCACAAACACAGAGCATTGTCTTCTTTCTGAAGCACTTTGGCCTTGCAGTCGATGTTGATGGTTAACCTAGATCAACCCATGATTTTGTGCTTTGGGGATTCTCAAAATAAATCCACTTTTCATCACCAGTCACAATTTGATGCAAAAAAGGCTTTCTTTTGTGCTGTTGAAGCAACATTTTACAGCTGACTTTTCAGTTTTCTATTTGTCTTTCGTTCAGTTGATGTGGCACCCATTTTCCTTCCTTTAGAAACCTTTCCCATTGCTTGTAAATGATCAGAAATTGTTTGCTGAGCAACGTTAATCTTTCTGCAGTTGTTTTTGAGTTTGACATGCATCTTCATTCAATAATGCTTGTAATTGTTGGTCTTCAAACTTTTTTGGTTGACCTGGACATTCTATGTCTTTCATATTGAAATTATCACTTTTAAAGTGTTTAAAACCAGCATTCACAAGTATCTTGACATGGAGCATGTTCACATAAGCTTCCAAAGTATTCAGCAACACTTCAAAATAAAGTAATGAATTAAAACTTACCACAAATGCTCTTTTGGCATGAAATTTGACATATTTAAGCATAAAAATATCTATGATGTTAACATCTTCATAAAATCTGAAATAGGAAGTTTTGAAGCTTGTTGTGAATACAACAAAATAGCATACATATCAAATTGCATATATATCAACATATGTGTAACTTCATCTATTAAAAATTTGCCATTAATAACTGGTACAACTAGTATATGCATAACCCATGGACACAGATAATAGGGTGGTAAAAGCCTGGAGTGGGGGTTGCATATGGGCTGGAGGGGATTAATGGGGGGGGGGAAAGGGGACATATGTAATATTTTTAATAATAAAGAATTATTTTTTTAAAATGTAAAGATATTGTAAAGAGTCTCTATGACAACTTTATGCATACAACATTCGAATTATGGGGGTTCCAGAAGGAGAAGATAAAAGAGCAAGATATCTATAACAATAAAAGCATAATATGCAAATTGACCAAATGCCCAAACAGCATCTGGATGACCTTCCAGATGACCTTCCAGACAAATCCGTGGCTGCAAATTTTGTGCATTGGGCCTCTAGTTGAAAACCTATATGAAAAACAGTCACAGAAAACCTCCCCTACCTGGTGAAAAGAAATAGACTTATAAGTCCAGATAGTGCAGGGAGCCCCCAAAAAGAGGAACCCAAAGACACAAGGTAATTAAAATGCCAAGGGTTAAAGAAAGAGAAAATCTTAAAATCAGCAAGAGAAAAGCAGTTAGTTTACCTACCAGAGAACACCTATATGACTGTCAGCTGATTTTTCAACAGAAACTTTGTAGGCCTGAAGAGAGTGGCAAGA